>CABFOP010081802.1:0-11153 GCA_900683385.1 Anoplogaster cornuta
TTTACTTAAAATTTTTACCTGTAGGCAAGAAACAAAACCTGCATTCACCATTTCGACAGACTCACTTTTAACTTATCAGAGGACACACAGGAACTATTCGTTTGAACAAAACAAAAAAATGGCAGTGAAAAAAGACCAATCATGAGTGAGAATAAGTTTGATGTGTATTGCTTGGCAGCAGGTATGGTTTCATAAGAAGACAGAGCCAACAGAGTGCAAGCAGATACCCATAACTAAAGGATGATCATTTATATTGAAAATGTCACTACTATTCATTCGCTGTTTGGTCAGACAACATATGTTTATTTGATGCTGTAGAATGAGTCTTCAGATGAAGACTGCACTGCGGCCTACTTCAATATGTCGGCATAAAAGACAGTTGTGTCTGCTGGCAACATGGAAAAAGCAACGACAAGCAAGATTGATGTGGCATTGGTTTGAGGCAGTAAATAACTGCTAGCAAGCCATACGGCTTCTATGCAAATCAGGATGAACAAATCAGGATGACATGCCCTATGTACTATCTAACTAGCAGCAATTCTTAAACTCAAGCCCGAGGACCTGTACCAGCCCTTCGTGGAGTCAACCTCCAACCAAAGGACCTAAGATCAAGCCCTGGTGTCAGCATGTATCCCCCGTGCATAAGTGTCCGACTACTCATGAGCTGCTAAAATATCAGTAATCAACTTACTCTGATACTCCAGAGAGTATCCAAATTATAAAAATGTGTTCTGGGTGAGGTTTTGCAGGAATATATCAATATGATGGTTTCATGGTGAAGCAAGGAAGAGGAAGGTTACCTGGCAAGCTGCGTGACAAAAGGCTCAAGCTCTGTAGGTTCGTAGGCCCTGGCGAAGGACCAGCACACGTAGCAGGCGGCATCACGCACGTTGGAGCCCACACTGCACGCACCCCTCTTCTCATCGTAGGCCAGCGACTTCAGAATGAGTGGGACAACTGCAAACACAGACAACCAAAACTTGAGTTTGAGTTGTCTTGCCTCAAGACAAAGAACATAGTCCTTGGCCAAGGCAAATCACATAAAAGGAGCTACATAAGGCTGGGAAAGACTGTGAAAGGACTAGACATCACACACTTCAGGACTGGCATTCACAATTTTTTGTCACACACTTGATGTGTGATGATGAGGTGGATTTGGGAATCACACGCCACCCGAGTTCGCAAATCCACACAACCTTCCTTGCAAAAACGTGAGCTGACAATTCTCTAACGAGCTGTAAGAAAAACATGAGTGTCAACTATCAATGTCTAATGTAAGAGGATGTAAGCATGTCAAACATCACTTCATGGTCCCTTTCCTCTCATCCTTGTGGGTCTGTGACAATAACAGCAATGATATCAGTGCATTCATACATAATGATTTCCTAATGAATTATTACTTCTATATTTATGAAACGGGTCGGTTGAATCCAGCCCTCGCTCCATATTACGCAAATGTAAATGTAAACAAAATATAATGGAAAAAAAAAAAGAATAACTTAACCTTAACCTATTTGGGACTACTTTGTCACAAAACATTTGTAATTTCTTAAGTAAAATACAAGATACTGTATGATGAAAATGTATGGTCATATTTGTAAATAATTTTTTAACCATTTTAGAAATTGATATAACTGATAACGCAACGTGATATAAATGTGTGGGTTATTGCTTAAATATAAGACCAGGGAAAGAAAACACGACATGGAAGTGGTTAGCAATATACTCTGCTCACAGTTCATTGAGCAAATACTCTAGTCAGGTTTCAAATCAATAGCATTGAATTATTTCCCTTGAACACTCCTTTTGTTCACTTGAAATGTCAAGTAAGACTAAACACCGTCAGCTATCCGCAGCATGCAAATTACATGTTCTCCACCTGCCCAGCTTGATGTTCAACTTTACTGAAACATAATGCTATGATTTCAATCAACTTATAGAGTAAGGGCAAAATTAAGCTTGATGATGCCTATGTAGCCATTTCCACGAGAGAGAAAAGAGATATTGAACAAGGAAGAAAAAGAATGAAAGATAGCCCCCCCCATCATGTAAATCGTTGCTTGAGGCTTGACTAATATCAGATACATCAATGTTGCCTGAGGGCCCTGCTGTTTGGGCTGAGGCCCCGCCTCTTTGTGTGACAACACCTCAGAGAGAGGAACTCACCATACAACTAAGCATCATTAAGTGGAGCACACATACGCGATCACACACACTCCGGACCCTAAACGCATGTTGTATAGAACATCCCGTCCAGACCCAAACGCCGGCTGTGGATTGAGAGAGAGGCTTTCTGTTGGAGAACAAATACTCCGGAAACACTGTTGCCACAACGTGAGCAGGTAAGACTATTAATTTTCCCTCGAAACATTATTAAGAAGGACGTTATCGGGCCTTTAGACAGAGAGACTGGTCACGGTGGTATGGTACTATGGTACTCCACCAGTGACTGTCACTGGCTTTTTAGGGTACAGGTCTATTTGGGGTAGTACTAAGCAATGCACCTGTTACCTGTGGATTTTAATTATGTGCTGCCTACACTGCACTATTTAACTCACAGGCAGCAAAGAATGCACCTGGTAAAAAAAAATAATAATAAAAAAAACACTTAGCTTAGACTTAGCTGGACAATATAGCCTTTTGAACATTTTACAACAAATGTAAGCAGCAAGTAGGGAATATCAGTCCTGTCAAGGTATCATCTGAGCTTATAGAAAACAAATATATCTATTTTTTTTAAAAACACAAAGTTTTGACATTCAAAGTTACATTCACAGTGAGAACACACATTAAACAAAGGGTTTTCCAAATAAATTGATGTTCTTAGAAAGGGAGTGGCTTTGCGTGCTACTACACCTGGACAGAAACTAGAGTGACGACTTCTTGCGACAGTGCATGACAAGCAGGTTCCTCCAAGTAGCGCCCAGCAACGCCTAACTCACAGCCATAGGTGACATTTCATTTCAAAGGGAAATGCGAAGTGTTTCAAATGCCAACTGTTCAGGGTTTCATTTGAACGGCTGGTTTCAACTGCTGCTACTCATGCTGGCCGGTGCCTTACACGGGTATTGCTCGGAGAACTCCCACTCATACTCTTGTCTCTTCAGAGTTGGTGAGCTCATAAAGTGATGAATGGGAGGAGAAGTGCATCCTGCAGGTGTAGTCATGGGAAGCAGGTGACTGGTGGTTCCCACGCCGACAGCATCGAGTTTAGTTGGGTCGAGAGAGAGAGCGTGTCTCTACATGCCCTCCAGGTCTGCCTTAGTGAGCGCCTAGTCTGCCAAACTCCTGCCTACCTAGTGCATTAGCGGCACTCCACACTTTATGGGATAGATGAGAATGATAAAAGAGCTCAACAGACAAGACAGACCGAGGCAGGTGAAGCAGCCACATTTGTAGGTTGCAAACCAAAGCCAAACTGGGACACAAGTGCAGCTATGCAAACATGCAGGTATTTTGCATACAGTATATATTTGACTATTTTCCTATGTTTGGTGCCCAACGCAGGGTGAAGTAACAGTTGCAGGAATAGATTAGCCTGAGGCTGCAGTGTTTTGCGAAGCTAGGGGTTCTGAGCAGCTGACGACAGAAAGAAAAAACCTGCCAATGGGAGCCTCTCCCCACCTGAACCAGTCAAGCAACTCTACTAGGCTAAAACCCCTCAGTCAATTCAGGGAGAATGTGCCGTTAAACCTGCAATGATTCACAATGGGTTGCTCTTATATGCTTAAGTCTGACACTCTCCAAGATCTATTTGTGAAAAGAGCAGCTGAAAGCAAGCAATGTCTAATTCTTCAACGGCCATGTCTACTCTGTGTCTTTTCAGTGAAAGTGCTCAGGAGCCAAGATGGACACTGTTCAGGAACGCAAGCCAAAGAGACCCCACTACATTCCCCGACCACCGGGCAAGCCGTTCAAGTACCAGTGTTTCCAGTGTCCTTTCACCTGCAATGAGAAGTCCCATCTCTTCAACCACATGAAATACAACCTGTGTAAAAACTCCATCTCCCTGATGTCGCAGAAAGGTGGGCAGACAGCCAGACATCTGAAGACCTTAACAAAGGGAGTCCCTTCTCCAGTCAAACTGAACGATAGCTCAGATCCCCTTCCTGCAGTTGAGACTATTAGTCCTGAGAAACAGGGAGATGTGGTGGCGAACAAAGCTGAAGAGAGAAACAGTATGGATGAGATGGAAGAAGTGGACGTTGGCTGTGACAGTCCAGTCAGGAAGGACAGTCAAAGTGTGACAAACACAAATGCGGCTACAGAGAGCGAGAACAGGGAGAACAAAGAGCCTAAGTCTCTACCCCGCCCATCTGCCTTCTCCCCTGTCACACCCAACCGTGATGGAGCAGAGGCCTTCAAGCCAACTGTGCAGCAGTCAGAGGATCCGCAAGCCCCCGTCCCAACTTTCAACCCCCCTACCTTCCCATGGGGCACACTTTCACCATCTATTCCCTTAAAACCGTTCCCCACTCCCATGGTCACTGAATACTCTCCTTACCTCCTGCCTGACCGGCCCCTGTACCCACCCTACTACCTCTCAGGAAATCACCACGTGAACGAACCGAGCCCCGCTTCCTTCCACCCAGAGTTTCTGGAGCCCAGGAGACCGGTGGTACCCCAACCCATCGCCCCAGCTCACACTCCCCTCTTCCCCCAGTACCCATACAGATACTGCCACTCCCTTCACCCAGGGCCCCCTCTGCATTACAGCCTGTGCAGACCCCATGAGCTCTCCATGCCCATCCCAGGATCCAGGTATCTTCCTTTGGACTTGTATGGCCCTGCCCTTGGGCCTAAGACCTATGACATATATATGCACCCACATCCCAGCCATGACCCCCAAAACAGACCTGCACAGAAGGAGAGCAACCAAGAGCAAAGTGGAGACAAGGCCACACGGCTGAGCCCTAAGATGGGCTGTTCCGCCTCGGGGTCCCCTGACAGACCCAGCCATACACACATCATCCAGAGAGACACAGAGGCCCCACACTACACCATCCTGGGGGAGCATCAGTCTACAACTCATCTGGGAAACACAGGTACAGCCTCGCAGACCGTTAGAGCAGATCTAAGCCAAGAGGACTTCGCACAAAGCCTGCTGCAGTTGGGAACTCTGAGAACTCTGCATGTGGACACTGGGTAAGTACATTCACCACATTCATTATCTATCAAAAAACAAATTGTAAATCAATGAAAATTAAATCTCTCTCTCTCTCTCAGGTCAGCCGAAAAGAGCACAAGTTCCTCCATTTCTGCTTCTGAAGAATGTCCTGACTCTTCATCAGAACCAGACGATGAAGACAATATAGAGGAAGATCTGGCTCCCCTCAACCTCTCAACGAGGGACCAGGACAAAGAAAGCAGTCCATCTGACCACACAAGCTGCCATGACACAGAGAAAGAGGAGCTGCCTCTGAACCTCAGCCTGAGAGCTCCACACAGCGGCCCAGACTGCTGCTCCACCCTCGGCACTTTGGAAGGTGCTCAGCAGAGGCCAGATGCAAAGCTGGACGAGGAGCCTTGTGACCAGAGGCAGACCGCGGCACTCACACTCTGTCAGCTAGCTAGCATGAGCTCTGCGCGCTCTTTCTGCAGTGTCAGCGCTGCAGACAGGCCCTCAGATGATTCCACGGAGGCTGGGAATGCAGGCTGTACCTTTCCTCCAGCTTTGGCCCTCACAGAGAAGGCTGAGCCCCTAACCAAGGCTGGGCAGAATGCTAAGACAAGGGAGCTGAAGAGAGCAAGCAGTGGCTCAGCTGCACAGAACTGCCAGAAGCCAAACAAGAGAGCGAAAGGGAAAGAGTCGGTGCGGACTCTGAGGAGGCGGCCTCGTTGCTGCTAACAACTTTAGACTATATAAACTCTGAACAGTATAATATTTGGTAATATGGACCGACTAAGTCTCACCTTCATCACTGCAAGCCTCCATGTGAAAAGATCTAATTCTAGAATGTCAACGTTCAAATGTTTACTAAGCACTGAAAGTGACAGGACTGGTATTCCCTGTGGTAAGGCTACATGGGCAACTGAAAAACAAATATTAAATGCACTGACTTGTTGTCAAAGATGTGTGTGATATGAGATATACTTGCATATTATAACTCGCACGTGATTTGAAAAGGTGAAAGACGTTGTTTATAAGGGGTCTTGATATTTATATGAACATGAACATTTTTTTGTAATGTACAAAGTTGACTAAGGGGTTGTGGTGATGTAAATATTCCTAACTAAAAAAAACATAAAAAATGACTAGTGATGTGAATTTTGTTGACACTTGCCATCTGGGAGTCTGGAAGGCAGCAGCAGGCCTCTCCTGCCCAGCTCTGCCAATGCCAGGCAACCTCCATGCCAAGCATTGTCCGTTTCCTGGAAGCTTAAAACACACAGACACAACACAGGTCAACAACAAGTAAAGAAATATAACTAAAAGACATAAAAGAGATGATTAATGACAAACTGAGATTAGAGTTACACTGTGTAACAGCCAATATGCTCCCAGCATGATCTTACCTGAAGCAGTCTAGCACTGATCCAACCACTTCATCTGCCAGCTCCTTGGGAAGCCTCCCAGTCACTCTCCCAATGCTGAGGGGCATAAAACAAATATTGTGAGATATAAACAGTCTTTCTAAAGTGTTACCTTAGGCTAACACAGTGAACAAGAGGCAACAAGGATGTCTTGTCAATTTGCGTTGACTGTATCTGTTGACTATATAAATGACACATGCATATTTTACCCCTTTGCTGCAGACCAGCGCACAATGGTTTCCTTGTCTTTCAGTCCCACCAGCAGTTGCTCTGTGAAATAGCACACGTACAAAAATGTCATTGCCTGACCAGAGGTGATGCCATTTTAAGTTTCTAAACAACTGAGCGGCGGCAGGGACTGACCAATAACAGTCTCCACTTCCTCAGGAATGTCATAGTCCTCTTCCTGGTCTTGCAGCTCCATGTCAGGAGTCACAGCGGCAACCGATGTAATAGACTGGGACGCGGAGAGGTTGGCTGCTAGGGAGCGGTTTCCTCTCTGGTACCTGAAAAACACACACACACACACATACATACAAAAACTTTTAGCACACTCAAATTTCAGGGATTACGTTTTGATCCGCTCTGTGTCTCCGGTTTGGTCTGACATCACTGACCATGAAAGTCTAGCTGGCAAGAGATCTCACATTAAGCAGTGACCAATTTAATGTGAATAACCATTACTGGTTCAATGGCAATCACTGCTGGTTCAATATCAACAAGATTCTTTACATTAACGGTACCACTCGTGATTTGTTTTTTGGAAAATCACATTGAATTTCCTTGTGTATGAAATGTGCTATACAAATAAAGTGTGACTTGACTTGACTCATTTTTGCCTTGGACCTAGTTTTCACACCGCTAGAAATATGGAGGTAGTTTTGTGTCTAGTTTTGTGTCTGACCTCCACTTGGCCAGACGCGGCTTCAGGAAAGTGAGGCCCAACCTCTGGATCAGTTTGACACCCAGCTTCCTCAGCGTGGCCTGGCTGCTCTCTGATATATGTTTCTGTTCCAGACACTGCATAACTGTGGGACCTGGGCAACAAATACACCAGCATATAAATGTTATCTGTTGGAATACTGTAATTGAAATACAAAAACACAGTGATAATTGTGATTAAAGGTTTGGGAGACCCATTGTTCAAATTTCAAGTGCTGAGAAGCTATGTGACTAGCATTATCTAAAGTAAGAAGACTGTTTAAGTAATGAATAATAGCAAAGAATAATATATAGAGAAATAAATTATTATACAGCCTGTAGATTCATATAATGTTTAAAATAAAATATAATTCATATATATAATATAATTCATATATATAACTCAATATATGCAGTCATGCGTTGTTCCATTAAAATGGTAGAGGCTTCTTCCTGGCTACTTCTTTGGGCTTTTACTCCCAAATGAGTTTCATTTTAAAGCAACAATAATGGACTGGAACTGTAAAATATGGACGGGGTGTTATGTCTACTGCATTTCTTTTATGATATACAAAAGGTTTTTATCGTGTGAAGAAGAGCTTACAGGTATAAAAGCAATTTAGTTACCTTAATTGATTATTTTACTCAGGTAAGCATAACCACCTAAGGGACACTTACCATACTGTAGGAAGTCATCTCGTTTTCCATGTTTGAAAAGCTGTGCCTAAGGGACACAAATAAGATGACCAGATCAATCCACAATGGTAATTGTGACCAAATAAAAAAGCAAGCAACTGTGTTTGTGAAGGTATCACACATTTTTAAACAATACATTTCACTAACAAATTAAACAAAAAAGTAATAACACCCCATCACTCTAAACATTAAGTATAGGTCCTGCAGGCTTGCTGTCTGAACTCACAGAGCCAGTTTTGAACACCCCGAGCACCACATAGGCTACAACCAGTTTCACCTCACAGCCGTGAAGCGCAAAGGGACGGTTTCTAAACATGAACTGCAAGTTTCCGTGCCAAATATATGCTAGTCGTATACTTGCTTGAGGGGTGCGCTGAATTCGCAATGATACTAAGTGATATAAATATAATGATTTGCAGTGAAAGTAGGATTTATGTCAGAGGCATCAGGGGAGACAGTAGGCTGGAAAAAGGGATTTCATCAGAACAAAAGGCCCCTCAGCCCCATTCTCGTCCGCTAAGACTGGTTTAGCAGTGGGTTAGCTTAACACAAGTCACTTGCAGCAGGTGCATTATACACCTGCCAAAACCACCTGCACTACTGTGTGAAACATACCAGTCACGTCAGCTCTTGTAAACTACCCTCTGCAAGAGGGTAGAGTAAACACAGCAGTACACATACACAGAGTAGACACACACACACGCAAACCAGGCATGAGTGTGCTGGGCGAGCTTGGCTTGTGTGTTTACCAGAGACTGTAGAGTACCATCTAGCACTACTATGTCCGCCATTGACTGGTCATTGGCCTGGGATATTGTGGTGAGACTCCAGTCCAAGAAGTCTCCTAGGCGCTTCTGTTTCACATCAGGACGTGTCATAAACCTGCAGTCAAGACAAGTAAGCAATAAAACATTATGTGTTGCTAAATACCCAGTGACGTCAACAATACCATCCCAACTACAAGCTTGCCCTCCACTGGCTTGAAAATGAATTACAGCCCTTAAAGGTAGGGTAGGTAAGTTTTTTTTAGAAGCAATTTGTTGAAATTGTCTTTATATCTCGACAGCAATCAATAAATCAAATGCTCTGAAAAAAAATAAAAATGAAAAAAATCCGTCCGAATGAATTGGATCTGCCTGTCAACTTGCCATTCTGCCAGAACGAAGTGATTGGATGGCCTACCTGCCTGTCAACTTGCATTCCCAAACAACCCGGAAACCCGACTCCGAGAAGTGGAGACAGGGACCGTTATCGGCCTCACACCGTCCCCCGAGCAACACCGGGCAAGCGGTCTTCTGTACACCACATTTCGGGTGGGGATTCGGCACTGGGCTCTTCCCTCTTCCCTCTCCGCTAGTGAGGGGAAAAAATCTTACCTACCCTACCTTTAACTTTATCTGGTTCATATTTTGTGTGTAGTTGTTTTTTTTGTACAATACGCTATCATGCATAAATCCCTGATCAAACAGAGTCCTTGATTTTTGAGTCTGTGACTAAGATTGGCTTTGGCTGAAAAACATACAACTAAAATGCCATATTTATATTATGCAAAATGTATTTGACAAATATTACATACATATATTCAATACCATTAAGCATAATGGTGTGTGGATGTGCACTTACTTTGACACTAAAACAGAAGCAGCATCCCTGGAGCTATCAGTGACGGTTAAGTAAGACTGCAAACAAACAAAAAGCATGTTATTCAATTGTAATACTATGACTTTAGAATAACTGTATAGGACCATGAGATGTCACAGGTCATTCATTCATCCAGTGACATCTTGCAAGCTGGACTCAATGGACCTAAATGGATTTGACCAATGTTGTTGTGTTCAAAGGGGATTTGCAGAGCAACAAAAAAGGGGGGTTTTGTGTGTAGTAGAGAGAGTAGAGAGTACTTTTTTGAGTACTTTATTGATCCCCAAAGGGGAAATTGCACTGTTACAGCAGCAGGCAAACACATACAATACTAGTAGAAGGTGGCAGCTCGCACAACTCCCAAACTTAAGAGTGTGTATCGGGTGCTCGGTCGTGGCAAGAATATGTATCAAAACAAATCCCGGCGCTCTCAAATAAATTAATAATACTTATTTAATGTGGGCATGTGTCAGATTCCCGAGAGGTCAAGGAGGTAAATGAGAAGAGCCCCAGCCCAGGGTGGCGTTTTCAGCATGAAGACCTTTTATTTTTCATTATCACCTTGCATACAGATCTCCCAACACCTATCAACATGTCCGATGTCCGCCAGACAATTGGCTGGCACATACCATCTATATCAGGGTTGTTTCCGACGTCCACACACAAATATCCAGTATTTATTTACATAAATCATTATCAAAATATATACAATCTAAATAAATAACCACACCCCCAAATATACCTAATAAATAACCATAAATATCTTACATAAATAGATATATACAAACAATACAACCAGACTCCCCTCTACCCACTCCCCCAATGGTTGTTACCTTCCCGGAACTAATAAAAGGTGGGCGAGCCCCAGGGGAACTTTTTTGCTCAAACACCCTGGGAGGAGGAGAACAGGCAGAGGTAAGTTTGTGCATGACACAGTCAGAAACAAATTCCCATTATATTTAACTCAACAGGAGTCCTACTTCAATTAACAAACACTTGCTACTTTGAGTCATAAATCAATGTACATTATTTGTTCTTCACAGGTGTGCCGACGAGACAGAGGCCCACATCCTCAATGTGAGACACCAGAACCCCCCGCAAACCCCACCACGCACACAATCAATAAACATGTTTGTTATAATGCCACCTGTGAGTTTATTTACCCTGTGTACTAATATCAGCCAATCTGCATCAATATATTATTTGTCTATTAATAATATTTAAAGGTAGTACGAGCAATTCTGAAAGTTCTTTGTTTACCTCATTAACTGCGACAGAAGAGTTGCGCCGCACGGTGCCGAAATGTGGACCGGTGTGGTATATGTGGTGTCCAGAAGTCCGCTTGTCCAATATAGTTCGGT
>CABFOP010081807.1:0-24529 GCA_900683385.1 Anoplogaster cornuta
TACTATTTTATTACTATACTATATTATTATTATCATTATTATACATATACTATACTATACTATATTATATATATATATATCATGTATCATATATATATTTTTATATATATATACTGTTGTGTGAATACTGTGTGAATACTGTGTGCATACTATACTTCCTGTTTCCTGCTGTTGTAACGCCCAAATTTCCCCCACCCGGGGATTAATAAAGTCTATCTTATCTTATCTTATTAAGACTTAAGTGTTTTTTTTTTAATCCTCCGACAGTCAGTAGTTTTTACCTGGACAGGCAATGACACTCCAACAATACTGTTCATGTTATTACTGTAGTAACCCAGGATGTATTCCCCAGCATCTCTTGGCAAGTCCTCTTCTGTGAATGTCACCTGAGAGGAGAGGAAAAAGAGAAGGAAATGAATTGTCAGTCGTGGCAGAAAACAAAGATGACCTTCTAAAAAGAGTCTCTGGGATACCTGTGTCAAATGCTCTCCCTTGGCCCACACATACGCCACGTAATCCTTGTGGTGTTTGAATCCAACCTGTGCAGACGGATGACAGGTGGCCATAGTTATGAACATTGATACTGAACAATTTATCTTAAATAATCACCATGAAGATGTGAATTCTGCATAAAACAAATTACCTTGTATATTGCTACCCAGTCCCATGAACTGCGCTGATAGGTTGACGCCACAGTGAATCTGATTGTCGCATCAGAGACTTTACACCATTCTTTGTTTACCTGCAGTTCCACCAGGGGCATGTTCACCTTGAACGGGAACTAGAAGAAAGAGCGGATAGAAAAGAGAAGTAAACCCTAAGAAAACAAAGCACGCAAACAAACTATACACAGGGAGGTGTCAATGTGCACGATATTATTTTACAGCGTGACAAAAGAAATGTGCGAAAATTCATGGATATTAAACTCACATGCAGTGAAAACAGGGCAGAAACAGGCTTATGGTCACTGATAGTGTAGCCCATGTGACTGCGGTATGCATGCTGTGTCACTTTAGTTGCCCCACCCAACCATGAGGTCAGACCGCGCTGCAGCGCTGCATTGTGGGTCGGAACAGGGGAGCCGGTACGACGAAGGCGCCAGAGAATGCGGTCTGTCCAGGCGGGCTTCCTCTTCTTAGCGCTAGCGGGGAAAAGCAGTGAAACAGCAGCGATAAGCAGGTGTAAACCGATCCTCCTGGAAAGAAAATCTCTTATTGCAGCTTTTTGTCGCGGTCTAGACGAACCTGGTGTCATACGTATGAGTGCCCACGTCAAACTTATAAGTAGGGGGGAATTTGAGCGGGCCTTCCATGAAGCCTTCCAAGATGGTCTCTGTGTTTTTAGCCATGTTGAGCTGTTGAGTAGACATGATGGATAAAACGAAGAGGCCACATGATAGGGTGAATTTCATACTGGCAGAAGAAAGACGCTTGTTCATTTTGTGCAACAGTGCCCTCTGTTGGTGTTTGTCAGTGATCAAGACACACGCAGGTAAACACTTCCAGAAAAATCCATTTGGGCGCCACGTGCATGACTAAAACGATCAAATGCAAAAGCTGCTTCACCTGGTCTCGCTCCCACAGCAGAGGCAGCTTATTGCTGTCGACGGCACATTTCACCACATGGATGTCATAGTCTTCAATACGGAAATTTAGATCCCCGAACCAAAACACTACACTGCGGACAGAGGAAAGACAGGCATTTTATTTACTTCAGGACAACAAAAAAGGAGTCAACAACCGCTAACCCAAGTGCATACAATCATGACACTGTTATATACAAAAAAATGATGTTACCCACTCGTGGTCTAGCACGCCAGTGGCAGTCCCGCCCTCAAACTGCTGCTGCTGCAGAATGCTTTCGAAATCTTCCATGCGCTGCTCCAGGTTCCTCATGTGAGCTGGCAGGTGACAGTTGAGAAAACACACCGGGTGGCCGAACACCGCCATCCTCGCACTAACACCCCCTTTATTCCCCTTGGGAGTGAGCAGAAAGGGCAAAGAGAGAGAGAGAGAGAGCACCGCAATGTGAACTGGATTCCCTCGCACATAATGTTGTCTGCCACTGAATCAGAGAACCAGACCGCCCTGCTGCTGCTGCTGCACTGACCTCAAAAGACAAGGAGACTGCACCAGACAGCAGCCAGGGGTGATGCTGACATCGACATGCACGGGAAGGTCACAAGAGTCACAAATGCAAACAAACCCACACATGCACGCGCCTGCAGGCAGAGGAGAACACAACGCCGCCCCCCGGTGCCACACCCGCAGACACAGACAAACCACTATTTCACGGGGTGTTTAGTCTCTGCGTCTGTTTGTGGAAATTCAGAGCAGCACTCTACAATGCGCAGCACATACCCAGTAACCACCGAGTCCCGTGCGTGTACTCTCTGTCTGCACGCCTCTCAGAAATGGAAGGTGGCAGAATTTCGAGAACACGAGCAGTAGCACCCCCTGCATTCGCTGGGACGCCACCTAGAGGGAAAATGAATGGAAAATGTAGAGATTAAAAGTGAAACTATATATTTCATTATGACACAAATAGAAGTACCATGCACTGAAAAATCAGCATCAGGTATTATTTTCTCCATAAAGAGTCTTAACGTGCATCAAGAGATTGAAGTCTTTACTGACCAGTACGTATCCAAAGGGGCTGAGCGTGTCCATGCAAAGCTCTCTCCATTGGTCGATGAACAGAGCGTCTTTCAGCCGCTTGTTTATCATGGAGTTCACTTCCTGCAGCCTGGAGGGTGCCAGAAAGCACAGAAAGCAATATCATTATCCGGCGAAAAAAGGGAATAATAAGAAATAAACATTGCATGGGGAGTGATGGGTACGAGGAGAGGACGAATCGAAACGGACATCGAGATATGCAAGCGTGTGGACATATATGGAGACATAAGCTGTTTCTCTGGCACTGCCGAGTGTGGCGGGAAGGCTTGCTCACCCTATGATAAACATGTCAATGGTCCCGTCAGAAACGTTCGGCCCAAACAGTGAGATGATGTCATCTGGAGGAACAGCCGACCCCACGTTCCATGTGACGATGTACACCCTGTCAACGGACAATAGAAGCAGCAGAGACAAAATTACAATAAAAAGATACAGGTCGAAAGAGTTCGGTGCTATCGTCCTTGGAGACATGACTGTCACCGAAGTTTCTGTATTAAGGCGCCTCTCTTGTACCTCTATGATGAATAATTATATATTGTGTGTGTGTGTGTGTGTGTGTGTGTGTGTGTGTGTGGGTGCAAGAGAGAGAGCGAGAGAGACAACCAAAAAGAGACAGGGAGACCATCTTCACTTGAAACTGAAGTTCAAACCAAACTTTTCCCTGAAGATCTTCTGGCGTACCATACCCCTTATATAAATACGGTTTTAGAAATCTCAAACTGAGCTTTTACAAGCGGCCCTCTGTTTACACAGGGAAATGTTTCTGGGAACTCTGCCAAGCGAATGTGCTTGTGTCGTTCTGTCAGGTTCGTAAAGCTCTTAGTGAAATAGTTTTGATTTGCGTGACACGCTCTGGCACACGTCAGCTTTACTGTAGCCACTGACACGGAGGTTTCCGAGAACCAGCTGCACGGGGGGGCAACGGCAGAATCCTTTTAAAACCTAGAGAAGACCGAGGCCAAGTAACGGCATTGAAAATAATTATTTGTCTCACCTGAAGTCGTTGGTCTCTCCCCCTGTCTTGTCGGACTGCATTTGGTTCTCTGTTGTGCTTCCAGGTGAAGGCTGAGGGCCGAGGCCGGGCTTAGGGCAGAGGCCGGGTGGCTGGTTAGGGCTGGGCTGAGACAGGGGCAGGTTGGCATGGGGGCTCAGGTAAGGCTGGCTGGCGTGAGGCTGGGGCTATGAGAAGTCGTCTGAGAGCTGTGAAGAGTGGGGGACTCGCTCTGCGACAGAGCGCTGGGTCCCGGGATGCAAACCGGAATTGAATCCATTTCCTTGGAGGCGAGGTCCTCCGAGACTCTGGTTGGCTTCGTGGCAGGTTTGCTCCCTAGAGCGGTCGGTCTGGGTCGGCTAATGCTAGCGAGCGTTGCTGGACCGGACCCCGACGGCGCCGTGTGCCCCGGCCGCGTTTGGTCTGTCGCTTGAGCAGGTGCACCGGCAGCCTGCACGGGGCTCAATCCAGGCTGCCTCTTGAGCACTTCGGAGGGGCCAATCGGAGGGCATTCCTGGACTGCTAACTCTGAGGGTATTGTGTCTGTGAAGGCACGGTGTCCAGGTAGCACTTTGGGCCTGGCTGGGTCAGTGCTGATTTGTTTCCGCTGTATCTGATCCATCAACCTGCAAGGTGTAGTATATGGATAATTATAACAAAAGGGGAAATAAGCAGTTGAAAGAGGAGACGGCATTGTGAGATTAAAAACAGTGGAGGTTGCAGGGAACACAACGAACGTGAAAGCAGACTGACACGAGTGACCTTTATCCTCTTTGGCCTTTGCCACCTCTGCACTTGTCTTCACTTGGGTCACAGATCCTCTACACCAATCAGCGAGTCCTCGGTAGACAGGTAAAAGACAAAGGGATTGACCTGCAGTGAATGGGAGCGAGGAGGATGGACCAAGCTTGTCCACCTCCTGGTCCCCAGCCATCACTGGTGATGTCACCGTGGTAGGCGATTGGGCTGAGGAACCAACTTTGTACCTCCATCATGGACTACATCCCTGTTGCTTAGCAACAGTCTTTAGTCCCTGATCCTCCTCCTACTGTATGCAAAAGAAAAAATAGGATGGGGCAGGGTGGGAGTTGAAAGCGCTTAAAGGTTCAAAGCCTTCCTTACCACTGAAGAACTCTGGTCTCTCTGGTCTACACTCTCTGTTCCTCTCCCTCTCTACTTGTTAAGAAACCAGGAAGCACAACCTCAGACAGAATTAGACTGATGCAGTCACAGCTGCAGATAATGGAGCACGAGACATCCAACAGACAGGTCACAAGGTAGGAGATGCGCAACAAGAGCTCGCCTCACTCTCTAGGCTATAGGAGGACAATATCAGGTACAGAGAGGCCTCATACCATATTGTTTATCTCCCCTCCCACACAGAAATTATACACCGCTTTTACTTATTCATGCAATGCAGATGAGGCTCTCTTGGTAACTGAAAATGCCATGTGACCATCATAGTAATCTGTAAAAGAGAGCTTCGTGTAATGGTGACCAGGCTGGTCTGACATCAAAAGTAAAAACGCAACTTTCAGTGATTAAATAGCAGAGGTCTATAAGCCATCTCAAATATTATCATCTCAATCATTATGAATATATCTATTACTTTACTTACAGGACTCGTGGAAATAAATATGCACATAACACAATTTAACATGCAACAACAACAAAAACACATATATACCTGCAGAAAACACAGTGTGGCTGCTGTATCTTTCTCTTACCTTCAGTGCGTTTTTTCCAAGGTGAACCGCAAAGTGAGCTCACAAATTCAGCCGAGAAAAAGGCATCGGTTTCCCCGCACTCTCTCTCCCTGCAAGTCAAGCTGCAGGGCTATATCATATGCAAGGTCGATTATTAGTGTACACCGACTCAATTATTACCCCACAGGAATGACGCGACCCCCCGTCGGTACCGCGGACAGCGAATGGAGTAGTCACTTTCCAGACACGCGCGCATGAAGAGCTTGTCACGAGAGGAAGTGGTCATGCTCTGATGATGATGTGTCTGGATCCATCCGTGATGATGTTGACGTCGCTTACGATGTAGCGCGGTAATTGATGACGTCATATCCTCGTTATTGCACAGCTATTGCAGCAGCAGCACAGCTTGAACGGAGCGGTTGTGCACGTCAAGGATTGAGATTGAAAATTGAGTTGTAGCTGACTCCAGGACTGCACATAAGTATAAAATAAACAAGATTAAAAAAGGTTTAAATAATTTTAAATACTAAATAAGTAAGAAAGAAAAACTACTCAGCATCAGCACCTACTCTGGCTGTGCTGATGCTCCTATGAGAAGTGCAACAACAGCAGAAGCCAATCTATACTCGCAAAGTGAAACTCTGTACCATAAACGACTGAGCAGCTGTCCTGTCATTGACGCACTCATCCTAGAATTGATCCGCACTGGCATGTGGAGAATGACATGTCAGGATGGCACCTATACTGTATGTACAGTATTAACTGAGTGCACTCAGTTAATACTGTATTTAATATAGCACTCCAGCTGGACCAGTGGGGTTATGTTTGTAAGGCAGTTCCTAGATCACTCACTAAGTAGACTGTAGACAGGATGGGAAGCATAAGAATAGCTCTGTCCAAGAAGAAGAAGAAGAAGAAGTTACACAAATCACTCAGCAGGTGATCTATGCCTTATATCAATAGGCCAATAAAAACGTGAGTTAGTGTAAAACACATGGAATTATGGGATCAGGTAAAGGCCTATGTTGTGCAATATTCTGACACTACTCTCCTTCGCATGGTGTGGCCTGTGTTGTCCTCATGTGGCTGAGACCTTCTTTTGACAGAACTGTTTTTTTAAATTTTATTTTTAGATGTGGTCAGTTATAGATGTGACTTGCCAAGAATCCCCTCTCTCTTTGAAAATGGTGTAGAACCTGACCAATACCATATCATGCAATACATGTTATTTATTAAATGTGTCTTTAATCCTTATACACAGTTTCAGTGAGGACAGGCCCCATACAGCAACACCATAAAAGCCATTTCTATATTCTCCATGGCTCTAAATGATTAATGTGCAGATGTGTAATCTCAGTGGAATGTACTGATCCTAAGTGCCAGCTGTCCACTGAGACCATAGACACAGTTAAGTGCCCACTAACACACAAACCATTACAACATAACTTAAGGAACTGTGCATTCAAATCCAAACACGTCATACTGTAAAATATTCCATTTTTTAAATGGTAAGCCTATGATCAGAGACAAAACGTAAATATTCTGTTGCAAAAAGTGCATTAAACTATGTATTTGAGCTCAGCTCATGCTAATGTGCCAATCATGAAAGCTAATTTCTGACATCTCAGAGTTTAGGGTCGCTTTTTGGTTTTGACCAGGCCTTTCTCCACCAGGCATCGGTAGAACTCCTGGATGTATGTGTACACGCACTTCCAGTCGGGCTCATCCATCCGGAGTAAGTCATCAACATCCAGCAGAGGTGGGCAATCTGCCAGCCTCCTGCAGTTGATAGAGAGAGAGAGAGAGAGAGAGCAAGGGAGGGACAGAGAATGAGAGGGAGAGAGAGTCACCGATAATGATGTCTACTGACTGGAGACACAGGACTACAGAGAAATGGTTCAATCACTTTGCTCTTATCTGCAATGCTCAGGTAGAGCCGCTTTCAAACTTAGACGTATCTGCTCCTTCGTGTTTCGAATCAGAACTCACTCTGCAGTGCTGAAAGCCAGCTGGAAGTTGTCCCTGCGCTTGTTGGGGTTGAGGATGGAGTACTCAAAGGCATCGGGGAAGAACCGGTGCACCAAGGCGCAGAAGGCTATACCGTCACTCCAACTTGAGGAGAAGTTCTTGATATGTACCCCCTGTATCATAGCGCAATCATCATTTTTTAAAAGAAGGAAACAATGTGCGGAAGAAGAAAGAATGTAGACAGTGATGGTGGTGGTGCTGGTGGGGAGTTGTGCTATATATAGCTCCGCAGAGCAGTAATTCAGAAATGAAGAGTCGGTGCATATTTACCTCATATGGCTCTGTTTTGGCCCTGCACCAGTCCAGTAGCATCTGTTTGACATTTTTAGTATTGGGTGCTGCAGTTGCAGAGCTTTTCTGGGCTGAGGCTACAGAGGGACTGGCCTTGCTGAGGAGAACAGACATACTGAATGTCCAGACTGCAGGTCACTTCAACTCTTTACTGGGCAAATGCTGTGCACCAAAAAAAACCCTGATACAAACACACAAGAGACCTATAAGGCCTGTGGTGACTGCTTCAAGGCAACACCATTAGGAGTCAACACACTGATGTTGTCAGACTTCAGTAAGGTGACTCACCTGCCTGTTGACTTGTTAAGGGGACTGGAGGATGATGGAGGGAACTGTCCTGTCGGCTCTAAGGAGAAGCAGAGAATTACATTTCATCAAGAGGAGGAAAAAATGAAATACAACTTTAAAAAAATGTATTATTATGGGCTCATTGGAACATGTGTGCCACAGATTGTGTCTCTGTGAACAGGTATACTCACTGTGTGATAACTGCTGCTGGTTCAGTGACCCTCTGCCTATGCTGACGGCCACGCCTGTTGTTCCTCCTTTGATTAAGCCCTGCTGTCTCAGGTCCTGCTGCCTGGACCCTCGTTCCTTCTCTCGCTTATCTGATGTCAGACAATGTCAGACAAAGCGTTAGTGGTCTGGCGACTGTACGGTCACTTAATGTCAGGAGTAATTGTTGCATGTAAGCAGATGGGGTTTTTTTAATCAGCGTTTACCTTTCTTTTTCTTGAGCAGTTCCCTTAATGCAGCTCGTATCATTCGCCTCTCTTCAAAATCCACTGCCTTGTCCAGCTGTCAAAGGTAAACCCCAGTTAAAAAATAAAATACGAAAAGATCACTCTAAACGCATCACAGCTGTAAAAAAAAATATTTCACATTGGTTGAAAATATTCACTTTTCACATATTTGTAGAAACTTCATTAATCGCCAACTACCAATATTATCCACTCTAATGCACTTTGTAATCCATTATGTTTAGTCATCACATTTACAAATAATACCAACACATTATTCAAAAACAAGAACTGAGAAAAATTAGAATGAATCATGAAGGTCTGCAAAAGTGCTGAAAATGGAAAATGTTTATACTGTCATGCACTCTCTTCCTGGTCCTATTAAATGCTATTTGTTTGTATGATGATTTGATTTGTCATGTTTTTTTTTAATTATTATTATTTTAAACCCTGTCTATAAACCAAATTTCCCTTACAGGACAATAATGGACTTTAATTAGTACTGATTTGAAAGTCAAATATCACTTCAATTCAGGCAATTTGTCCATCTGATTAGCCCACCATGTTATTGAGAACCTCTTCATCCTCAATAGCAGCCAGTTCCTGGCTGGACAGGGAGCCTGATGGACTGTCAGACACTGCTGGTCCACCATCGGCCTTTGTCTCCATTTCTATGGAACTGCCGGATAGTACAGAATCACAGTTCTAATGACACAAACTTTACAAAATGTGATGAAAATTGACAAAATTGCATGATTATACACTATAACATACAGGCCTATGACAAGAACTGAAAAATATATCAAGTAAGCACACGCACACACACACACTGAATGATCATCCAAGCCTGGGACTGTGAGGCATCCAAGACAGTTGGAGTTATAGAAGCTGTGGATGAGGAGGAAGATAAAGCCATGTGTGTGTGTGTGTGTGTGACCATATACATACATAGTATTGTGTAAATGATAGCAACATGCAATCATAATAATGAAATGTTGATCATTAGGACTACATATGTCTGAATTAGCAACATTAAAAAGACCAGATACTACTCTGACTTTAAGCTAAATGGTGTGCAAAAGTCACAAATAATGGGAAAATACTGCATCGCTTTTATCTGCAGAAATAGTGTGTGTGAGCCTTAACAGACATAAACCATGCAAGAAATGTGTTTGTTTGTACCCGTCTCTGTATCTGAGCAACTGGTTCAATGCAGCACAGGAATGGCTAAAACACGTACAAATATAGTAATGTAGTGGCCCAAGTCCATTACTAAAAGTGTCTGATAACAGCGGAAAACTATGTGCTCTGACTCAGGCAAAGAGGAATAGTAGTTAAGCTTACCCACCAATGACACGAGATACATAACATTAAGTAATTGATTGAGAAAGATTGAAGGGTGGGGATGAATGGGCTTTCAGGAGTAATGTCACCTACCTGTTTTTCAGCATGCAGTCTCCTTATCCTGTAGTAGAGCAATGATGTAGATGTTTGGAGGAACTGTTCAGTGTTCCTGTTTCCCCTCCTCCTCCCTTCTTTAAACTTGTATAGAGAACTGCTTGAGCCAGCCCTAACATCACACCCACCCCACCACATTTAAGGATGCGTGTTTGGAGAGTTAGTGGAGGTTGCTTACATGAACAACCCAAGATGGGAAGGAGTCCCTCACTACCTTCCTGCAGCACTCTTATCAACTGAATCCATGATGATGTCATTGGAATGTTCCCTCAGGATGTACTCTTCTTAATGACAATCTTCTCTCGCTGAGAGTGCGGCGCACTAATCATTTGGTGTGAAAGCAAAGGGTTAAAATAAAAATAAATAAAACTGAACTTTTCCTTATTCAGGCAAAAAGCTGACGAGTTGTCCCGCAACTCATTGTTACAGGAAGTAGAGGCATCTCTGTAAGGATAGACAACACACATACTCCTACGCAAGCAGGCATGCATACACACATGCACACACACAAATTAGGCAGAAAGAGTAAAATAATGATGTTTTTGCACTAAAATGTTAAGACAGAGGGACTGTGGGGTCGAGCAAAGCATAAATGAGACAAATCACTCCACCAAGTGGTGAAATCTGAACAGCACATGCTGTACACTCCCACACAATGTTAAGACAGCATTGTGGCTCTGATCCTAATCAACCTCCTGCTAGTGGGAAGCCACTTTCTGCAATTTAGATGGTAAAACAGTCATGAAAATTTGTATTACAAATGACATTTTACTGCCTCAAAATACATTACTGTAAACTCATGTTCAGCAGTCACACATGTATCAAAAGCTCAGACAATTACTGTTGGGAGTGAATAAATATCTTCACTCACATAAATCACAAAGCTGGGCATGGAACCATGATCACAGCACATTCTCAAACACAATTCAGTTTTGAATTAGGCTTTAATGTAAGTGACAACTCTGACTCAGTAATGATATGGTTTGTTATGGTTTATTGGAATTTGTAAGGGTTTATTGGATCAGTCCATTCATTTTTTAACCAAACAATTGCATAATTATATGATTTGCCTATGTCATTTCCTCAGATGAGTAGATTATTTAGACAATTTGATAAAATGACGAATTAAATCAAACCATCTAGCAATCATCCTTGCTAGACTTTGCTGTTAAATGGGCATTAAGTAAATGAAATTTAAAAAAAAAAGTAGTTAAATAAAAAAAAGATAAGTATATTGCAAAAGCAGTACGTGGTAATTTCTTCATTCCTAAAGATGCATTAAGTAACACAAATTGCAAATTCAGTATTTTTCTAGAAATATTAAGTCATTCATCTATGTCCAAATAAGGCAGGAGGCCATCATTTAATTCTTAAACCAGTATATTTGAACCAGCTGTCCATGACTGCAAAATACATAAATATAATAAAATAACTATTTACATCCAACTAACTTTGCAAACAATCAAAACCAGTATGTACACAGGAAGGCAGCATCTTCATAACTTGTCAGTGCAAAATGCGCTTTGTCCTGCCATCACAATCTGCCCAACACGATACCCAGAGAAGAAGCAGCCACACCAGTCAAACTGCCATCGACTCGGATATGTTAACAGTCAAACCAAGATTCTCCAACTGGACAAGACTATCTGGCGGTGTATCCTTAACATACAAGTGCCTATTTAATTGTTACAGTTCTTCTTTAATAGTCTTGTTAAATGTTGGACCATTTTTGTGGTCAGATTAAATTACTCTTTTCCACTGTTGGAATAGTATAGCATATGTGAGTAGATGATATATCTTGGTTGCGTTGAGAGGCTATCAGCTGCTTGATCTCACTCCAATAGCCATTTACTTAATTAATAAAAAAGGCATAATATGAGAGCCAGATGACAATTGAGGTATTCAATAATGTAAAACCAATAACACGATCCTCTGCACATAACCTTTAAACCTGTAATTAAGGATCGTTGATGATACCGTTATATGAACTATTGTAATAACAAAGACATTTAACAAGCAGCAAAGTTGTTACTCCTCAGTGCAGTCAATAACTTTGTTTTAGTGCTTTCTACTGATTGAGGGCTTATGAAAAACATGGCCATGTATTCATCCCAACGTGATGATGATCAGGCAATGATGCTGTCATCTTTTTTGTCAGTTCAAATAAGACACTTGGCATTTCCTCCATATCTTTCAACATACTATCCTGCCTACTGCTGTGCTTATGGCAAAATACAGAGAAAATGCACCAGGTGCGATAGTAAATAAGACATCTCCAACTTTGAACTATGGATGGCGTAATTGTTTTTTGTCTTGTGAAAAGCAAAACTGTAATTTGACCAATTAGACAGAGGCTGATCATGTCTAGTCGCTGACAGACCCAGACACAGAACAGCTAAACATCAGGCTGTCAAAAAAACAATATTTGGCATACCTCAGATGATGGAGGGAATATTAGAGACCTCCTGGATCATTTAAGATCGGTGCAGTAGTCTCACTAACAGAGCAGACAGCTAGGAAAGGTACAGGACAGACCAGTGGCTTCACCTCTGATAGATCAGTAAATGTGCACATGCCAGACCTGTCAATCCTCAACAGGACTGTTTTAAAACCTGAACATTTTATTCTAATTCAAGGACCAAAATCTACAGCATCGCGGAGGCTGTGATTGCTGCCGCCATTCAAAAAGCAAATTCGATATTTTCTTCCTCACAAAAAATAAAGGGCATAAAATATGTTTTTGTCACAAAATAAACCGTGTCATAAAATAAAAAGTATCATAAATACTGAGAAAACATAATAACACTGCCCAGCAGAAGTCCGTTTTCAAGATGTGCTGGTTAAACTTTTTCTTTTCTTTTTTTAAATGGCAACCCACAGAAAGGAAGCAGGAGACCTACCAGGTGACACTGGTTAGACTGGTTAGTTCTCCCATCCCTTCCTTAGGGAAAACACTGCTAAATTTGAGTGACACTCCTTAGAGAAGATGTGAACCTATTAATAGAGGTATGCTGCAGTGCGCAAACTATTGTAAAAGATAATAATTGGACTAATTCCAGAGAGGCCTTTTTTTCGAGCTGGTATGGGAAAAACGAATCTAGGCCTTTTAAGTGGGAAGTAACGCTGAGGTTCATAGGGCAGGACGAACGACAGATCTGAGGCCTCCTCTTAGACGTGTGCTTCAGTATATGAAATACATATCTATGACTGATTTAGTGCAATACACAGAGAAATGCTGGCTTGTCCATCCAAACAAAAGCCTTAGCACTACACGGTGCAGCATCCTCATCTAATGAGCTTCTCCGTGCACACAAACAAAAAGTTGCCAGAAGACCCGGTCCCGTCCCAGTCCCGTCCCACGGCAGGACCGGGTGAGAGTCCGGGGTGAGGCGGGAGTGCTCTCTGCCCCACCAACCTCACGCAGTAACCTTAGGCTCTCTGTAGCCGACAATATCCACAACAGCCACCCAAAATGTCTATTAGAGCCCTCTAGAAATGAGAACATTTTCACAGTGGAGTAGTATGAGTGACAGTGTGGATACCCCATGAGGTATCATACAGTTTAGCGTGCTCATGCATGTTATATACCACTACAGCCTACTGTATGTATGAGCGATGTACGGATAAAGGAGAGAATTTAACTGTCATGAAGGCAACCACTTCTTAGTCAGTCCGCTTTGCAGACTCCAGTCCCGTGAGACTATAGGAGAAATAAATAAATTGGCACAGTGAAGAAGTAAAAAACTTTAAAAGCTCAGTCATGTCATCAGTGACAATGGCCTCGTGGGGTCACAGCCCTTCTCATACTCTTCACCCCGCCCTAGTTTGCTACCCCAAACAAGCGTGGTTTCTATCATTTTCCATCTTATTCTCTCCTTCAAGCGTTGCAGTTCAGTCTATCTTGTCTTCCCGTTTCCCATCCGCTCTCTCCTGATGATACGGTGGGGTCAGTTCAGATGTATTAGTGTTATCCGTGACCTCTTCCCTCCCAGGGTGGAACTCCTCCTCCCCTGACCCCTTGGCTTTGGCCCCGCGCGTGTCCAGGTAGCCGGCGATAAACTCGGAGTTCTGATAAATCAGCATGCCGGACAGCGTGAGCACCACGCCGGCGCAACTGAGGGCGGACAGCTCGCTGCCGAAGAGCAGCTGAGAGAGCAGCAGGTTTCCCACCACGCTCAGGTTGCCCAGGATGTGCAGAGTGACGGCTGAAGTGAGCGTGATGACACAGCAGCTGGCCAGGTTGTACATGACGGAGCCCAGGCAGCTGAGCAAAATGAAGAGCCACAGGTGGCAGTCATAGTGGAGCGGCGACTCCAGCATAGCCCAGTTCTCCAAGGCCAGAGCTGCCACGGCCAGGATGCAGAAACTAGGAATGGACATCAGGTACAGAAGGAACACCGAGTTGATTTTCTCCTCCTGAAGCAAAATACCTGAGTAAGCAGAGAAATAACACAGCGGTTACCCACATGAGTATAAAGCAAAAAAAAAAACATGAAGACACCTGGGGAAAAAAGCAAATTAGATCTGCATATTCTTACTATGTTAAAAAGTCCACCTCTCGCCAAACACCCTATACATAGCATGAGGTTATACAGTATATCCTTGGAGGAGGTGACCTGTTAGCTTAAATAGAAAGACAGATGCGCCAACAGTGTGTCAGAGAAAAGTAAACATCTAAGAGAACCATTATGAGCAGGATGAAAATAGCTTGTTGAAACTTGACACCATCCAGATAGTTTGGAGCTTCAGGATTGATGCAAACCATAAATCACGATTAAAAATAAAATAGCCATCTGTTTAGCTTAGTGAGAGTGGTTTACAAAGTGACTTTTCAAGTCAAGTCTATTTTTATAGCCCTTAAACAAAGACAGAAGACAAAACAAACCAACGAAGCAAATAGCACGTTGAGACAGAAATCAGCCTACCAGCCTCTGGCCTGACCCAACCTGTTCCTGTTGTACACCTAATTACCCTTTACCCAGGCTGGTTGGCAGCACACTGGGGGGTATTAACAGAGGAAGGGAACATTACAAGTACAGTACAAGACATCCAGTCTTGTACTTTTCGTCAGAGTAGCTACACTGGAGGGGAGAAGGCGTCTTATCAACTTCCTCCACCCAGACATCCTCAGTTGGGCAGGGGATTTGAATTGATGACTTTCCAGTCACCAGGCTGCCTCTCCAACGACTAGAGGGTAACGTTAGCTCCGCTCCTCCATGTACAAAGCATATACAGTAGTAGTAGTAGTTATGAGTAGTATTGGGTCCCTCTAAGCAAAACCCAAGATCTGCTTTTTTAGGTAGGTACTTTATTTGTGGTGTTTTTGCTATGTAAGAAATTAAGTCATGGCCTTAAAGTATGTTTAGAAGCTCAGTACTTTCTGAGGCTTCTTTATTTTCTGACAGGTATCATATCATAACCTTAAAAGCATAATCCACTCCACTGGTAGATATGGTAGTGAGGGTACTAACACAGCCAATCTGACATCAATTCAAGAAAGGAAACTGTATTTTCCAAGATATCTTTGATCAAACAGATATATTGAATCTCAAATGTTACTCACTGTTACAAGTTAAACTGCCATTTCAAAGCTCATTTACATTGGCAAATACTCCCACAGGAAGACTTTTTTTTTTTTAAAGCCTTCAAATGTTCATTTCTCAAAATTGAGAAAAAGTTGGAAACTTTTGATTTTCCAGGGCCAGAAAAAAGGGTTCCATCACATTTTATTCACTTTCTCAATTTTAAAGCATGTTCCATTAGACCAAAATAGCATCCAGGACGTGTGAAACACCCTGCCCACTGTAACCTAGAGACACTTCCTGAAAAGTATGGCCAGAAAATATTCCACTGTAACAAACTGGATTAAAGTATGGGTGTGTTTCTGGACTGAGGAGTGACTCACGAGTCAGTAAGAAGTTCCAGGACTCCAGACTGCTGCGGTTTATAAGGGAAACACCAAAATACACTCTGATGTCAGTGGCATGAGAGGCAATTTCCATTTTCACAAGGAGACTTCATGTTCTTACATTTAGCATAATATTATCTACAATAGCTACAGCAGCTTAATGCTTCAAAACCAAAATGTTAATAACAACAGTCTGGGGTGCCAACAAGGATGGATGGATGATAAAGACTGAGACTACTGTACTTACTCTGCTGAATGGTCTTGACACCCCTCAACATAGTTGCTGCAAATACAAAGAAGCAGCCGGTCTGGTCAAACTGGACTTCACCCATGATGCTGAAGGAGGCGCCCAGGCAGATGGGCATCATGGCTGTGTATTTGAGGATATGATGCTGCTTGCCCAGGATCAGCGTGGAGATGGCCAGGGTAAAGAGCGGGGTGGTGGTGTAGATCATTTGTGCAAACGACAGCTGGACGTAGTTCAGACCCACGTTGCCAAAGGCGATACTGGCACAGAATGTCAAACTCAACAGGAACACCTTACACTTGGCGCTGGGGGTCAGGTCCTGCTCTCCGGCCCCTCGGTGGGTAATCAGTCTCAGTTTGATCAGCCCATAGTCCACAACAATGGCTGTCAGCATGTGCAGAGCGGATAACAGCAACGGGTACCTGAAGTTGTAGACATCAAATATCCACTTGTTAAGACTGGAGATGGTCGTTCCTGTCACAAGCCACACGACGATGGCGGCCAGGAGATGGAGCATCTCTGCGGGTGGCCTCCTCCCGCTCCGTGGCTGAGTAGTCGCCTCGCATTTGGAGAAGCCATCGGCGTTGATCATGTTCGGGTCATTCTCGTCTCTGTAAGGCAAACACATACCGACTTAATCTGGAGAGTTTTACTCAGGGTGACAACATAGCTGCTTTTCTAGGCGACAGTCATTATTATCCGTGTTGGTCTTTGTCGTCTGGCGAGGCTGCGTTTTCTGCACCGCCTATAATAGACACGTGCATCTATTTTGCATCGAGGACAGGTTGCGTAACACACACCCATACAAAACGACAGACTGGGAACCAGAAAGGCTCGGGGAGGGCTGGAAGCTGTGGACGCGCCTTCTCCACAACGGGGACTGGCATGATTGGCTATCTTGAAATGTAGCCACGGTTTGAAGCAGCAACAACAACAACAACAAAAAATGTTTGTAAGATTGCCAGCAGTGCGGTACAAATCACGGTATAACATTCGGAGCTGCAACGATATTTAAAAACAAACAAACAGAAAGCGTGTTTTGTGTGTACTAGGAAGCTTACGTCATGCCTGCGGAGATCTTGTGATTCCCTTTGCAGTACGGGGCTGTGGGAAATCCGGAGCTTCGGCCGAATGTGTTGCTCGCAAACACAACACGACACTGAAACATGCCGCGCGCATCACCACGACGACACACTGCTCTGAATTAACGGCAATTAACGGCTTGCTAGGTTAGCCGAAACACCAGCACCAGCCTATAGGGGGTATTAAAAAACAAAAAAGGCACAAGGTGGGTTAGCTAACAATAACTTGAACTGTCACCTGACACCGGCAGCTGGATGTCTCTGGCCTCGGTTTGTGTTGTCATGCTAAAATCACTCCAGCTAGCTTAGACAGTCTTTCTACTGTAACGAGCTACAGCCGTTAGCTAGGTTATGTCAGCTGGAACGTAAAGGAGAACGAGCTATGGTGGCCACCGTATGTTAGCCGTCGAAATCCAATTGGTAACGTTCAGACGACATCAGCACTTTTGCGTCGTCTTTACCTTGTTTTCCGAGTACCTTTGGTTTGACAGCATCCCAGTATCCCGTCGGTCACAGTTGCACGCACGCACAGCCAAGCCAAGGCGAACGCGCTCCACTGTCATTGGGTAGTTTGCTTAAAGGGCAATGCCACTCATTTTAACTGTTCTTTGGAGGCGTGAACCAGCACTGGGCTACAGACTCATACAGACTCAAATATCAAATCTAAATGTAACAAGGAACAAATCATTTTCCTGTTCAGCAATTTAGCTCACAAGAAACAACTTTTCCCAAAGTAAATTTTTATTTTTATTTTATACTTTCAAATAAATTGGCATTATTCCTTTGATATAACATACTTTTCATAGACTTTGGGGGAAAGTAAAAATAAGCCTTTTGTAATTACTTTATTCTACTGTTGCCATTTGCCCATTTCATCCCATTATTATCAATAATTCAACAGAAATGTCCTTGTCCAGTAGGGATTGTTTTACATGGTAATTCAAATGGAAACTGTAAAGAAAAGAAAAGATGAATGAATAAAAACCCCTTCTCTGGGTGCATGCCCCTTGCAGCAATATTAAGGAATGGGCATTTGAGAACCTTTCTGCCTCATTATGAAATGATAATCTGTTAACCTTGTCCCTGGCTACATCTCTGACCCTTTAACCCTGTATGAGCCTGAGTGCAGCCTTACGCCCTCAGCATGGCTCTCTTGGCAGCTCTGATGTCTCAGTCTCATCCTTTAAACATTACTTTCAAAACCCATTTATAGAAAAAAATAATCATAATTTGTGTTTTTCCTTTTCCACTTTTGCTAGTTTTCTGTTATTTTTCTTTTTATTCCGTTAAATTTTATATTATGTAGTTCTTGAGAAAAGGTGTCTATAAATGGTGCCCCTTGTACAACTCAAACTCTTTATTAATGAATTGCTCGTTTAACTACCTCTCAGTATGCATTTATCACTGTGTCAAGATGGAGTAAAATTATGACCTGAAACTTTGTATAGACAAGGACTGGGCAACCATGTGTCATAGGAGGCCAAAACGAAGCAGGTGATTTCAATGATTAGTTCCTCCTCTCTGGCGTGTAAAAAAGTGTTAATCAGTGAAATCATGTACAGCATTGCACAGAAGACCGTCAGCTGGCATTCACCCATTCAACCTCCGTAGCCCAGGACAGAGAAGCTGTCAAGGGAAATTTACTGTTTTCCTTGAGTCATCATCATAGAAGACACTGATTCTCTTGAGGTCCTCTATCATTTATCCCTCATGAGTTGAATATTTGCACAATGGTGTGATTGTTAAGAAGTGCACAGTTAAGTTTTACATTTTTATTTGAGTTTTTAAAAAAAATCAAATTTCGAGGTCACTGTGCACAAAAGGTGAGTTCACATCATGTTCAGAGTTTAAAAACAATAGAGCAGTGCTTAAGTACAGTAAAAACATGCATATGTTGCCATGAAAACTCTTGAGTTTATGTAGCATGTTTCATTTCCTTCAAGTAAACAAAGATGTGCAGTATTTGAACAGCTCAATTGCATCATCACCATTAAATATCCTATAATATTATATTCCTTATTTAATTTCCCAACATTTCATAAACTAGTATACAATCTAGAATACACTAAAGATTATATGTGCACAAATTGAATTAGAGTAGTGACCAGAATATGAATGTTCAAGTCATCTGAAAACAACCAATCTTCTACTACTGACCATATATGAGGTTATTCTATTTCTAATATCAACTTTTGCTATATACAGGAAAATAAAATACTTAAGTTTATTTACACAGATAACTCAAGATATTTTATGCAACAGGACACAGAACTTTAGGATCATATAAAAAGCCTTGCTTAATGTCTATACAACAGCATGGTGTTCACAGTCAGTTACTGATCCAAAGTGAACAGCATCTACCTTGGTATTCATTGGCCTAGTTGTTGCTCTAGTCAGAGTGGACAATGATTCTAAATACTTAAAGCAATTTGTGTGATTTAAAAAAATAGAACATGAAAAACCCCCATGACTCCATGGGTCAATAAATTAAGCTCTACGGTGAAAAGCCTTTTGTGCACTCACATTAGGCCCGGTTGCCTTGTACCGTGCCCGAGCACGATTGTCCCCCCTCCTACATACTTTGTGGTTTATGTTCGGAGAGCAGCGTAGTTCCTTTGGTGAAAGGGCTGTGTGAAGAATGTGTGCGTATAGCGAGTGTGTGGTTTGCGAGCGAGAGAGAGAGAAAGAGAGAGGAAAAAAAAAGGCGTGCTTTATAGATTGATTGATTATGCAATGCAGCGATTTTCAGTTAATCGTGCTGCATGTATAAGATTTTTACAGAGGCAGCTGACTTTGAGGGAGGAATATGCAGCTTTACTTGCCGACTACAATTCACGTTCATCAATAATCCCTTTGCTCATGTTTGAGTTCTGTGCTCGAGTTCCGTGGTCAGGCACGGTGCCCGAGTCCAACTGAACTGGGCCCGTGCCCACCTCTTCAAACGTGCCCGGGCACGGTACGGATGGCCTAATGGGAGTGCCCTCAGTTAGACTCAAGCAGGAGGAACACACTGTTCCAGCTTTGAGAACAGGACATCTAATGCAGAAATTATTTCTCTCTATTTTAATCTTGACACACACACACAAGGAACACACACTCGGCTCTCATAAATAGTTCTCTCTAAAACATTTGAATACCATACACACAACATACGCAACCTACTGTAAGTAAGGCCATGCAAAAACACATGTTATAACAGAACAAGTTTGATCAGAATAGAATAGATTATTTAGTGGAAGCAAGATCTTGTTTTCTACGCACACACACACACACACACACACGCACACGCGCACACACACACACGCACACACACACACACTATGAGGAACCCCTCTGATTGTTCATCAGTCGTATCACTGTGCTCTCCTCAACATGACGGTGGGGGAGGAGTGTTAGAAGATCTGGAGATATTGGCTCCAGTCCTGTCTTTCTTTGGCCTCCCAGTAACCGCCCCTGTAGACGTAGGTGCTTTCCCTTGTTGCGTCGTCTGTCCTCTTCTCAAACCACAGTGGCTGGTAACCCTCAATGTCATGGCCTAAGGGGTGACACACAACACACATTTCCAAATCATCACAAAGTTACTTTCCTTTTGCCTTCTATGAGGTACCGAGCGATACCTCTCACCGTTATTCATCTTTTTGTTCTTGTCCCTGTCCCTCTACTCACCTTCCTCCAGGGCCTGACTGACTTGCGCCTCCCTCCTTTTCCTGTCGAGCCTCTGCCGCTCCTCCAGACGCTGTTTCTGGACATTTGCCTCGTCCCACAGTCCCGCCTCCATCAGCCGTTGGTCTGGCCTCAGACGACTGTCAGTGGGGGCCACGCCCTCTTCGGGCTCGTTCAGGGTCAGAGCCAAGGAGGAGAAAAAGTGCATGTTCTCCGCATTATCCCTGGACAACGAACGACAGAAGACGTACAATACATTAAGGCAGCGGAGGAAGACAAATAGGAGGGGAAGGCGAAGTGTTAAAACATTGATCAGAGTTTGAAATGCCACATGCGATCTTTATTATAATGGGGTGGATAAGATGAACATACGGGAGAGGATATTTCTTCCACAACAGTTTGGGTGGGAGAGTCTGATAAACAGTTTTTTGTTTGCCTTCAGACCCTCCGCATCCTTGGCTGCTGTCCACTATCTTGGCGCTCTCCATCTTGTCGTCCCAGGTTCCTGACAGGATGTAATAGGCCGTACCCTCTCTGTCCTCCACCACACCTGTCACCTAGACACACCAGAGAAGGCAGCCGACATATACGGAGAGAGCCGTTAACCTGTTTGTTCTGAAAACGGGTTATTGAAATATTCACTCGCTCCTCCAGATTCTGACTGCATTTGGAAGTTTGCTCCTCGCATTTGCATGTTGCACTCCGTTCAATCAGAGATGCTTATAACTTTATTAGGATCTCCATTAAACTCAGCAAGTTCTCCTGGAGTCTACAAAAAGTCCACAAGCTTTTACAACACACTTGACATCATAAAACAGATAAGCAGTACAATATCACTCAAAACAGTCATATACTATTACAACATTAACGTTTCAAGACATTCAACAGGTAAGAGACGTCCCATAAAGGTTACCTACATTGATAAGCATTAAACATGGAGGACACAAGATTAAACATATTAGGCAAGGGAGATGCAAGGTTTGTTGGGTTATTGTCTTCCAGTCAGTTGGCTAGCTGTGTAGATGGCATTTCAGGTGCTGTTTGAATATATAGGCTACTTTGTATTCATGCAATTTGGATAGGTAGGGAAATTCCACTCTACATTTATGAAAATAGGTACCAGCCTAGCTGCTTTATTTTGTTGAAGCTGGAGTTTATTTTACTCTCTTTACTGCAGATGATTATATAGATGAACAGTATTGCAGATAAACAGGACCAATTAATGAACAACCTGACTTAAGGTGGAGAATATTGAATAAGATGAGCACTTCCTGCTATGCCCTTTCCCATCTTGATTACTACATTATCCTTGTGTTCTGACAAAGACAAGGAGCCATCCAACATGACAAGTGTGTGAGCTTTACCGCCACCTACTACAACCAAGTGCCAATGCTACTGCTCTGAAATATGTGTAAAAAAAAAAATAATTAAAAAAGTTTTATGTTGATGTAATTCCAGAATTGTAACTTATTATTATTATAGTTGTTAATGTCATATATTGAGTTAGGTTGCAAGATTAGGTTGCAAGTGCATTTGTCAGTGTGAGAAGCTTTTTCCTCAGTGGGCATGTGATAGTATACCCTTCCCAATGACATGATGGTGAACCATATGGCTGTGGGCCATAGAGCACTTAGACTTGTAGCAGGTCACCTTGAAGTGCCTGGTAGAGTGAATCTGATATTACTGTCACATCGGTGTCTGTGTTGATTTCAAACTGGAAGCTGTAACCACACAGGCTGATGTCGGTAACCCAGGAGTCCTCATTATTGTCCTCAAGTGAGCAGAGGAATACTGTTTCATAATCCGCCTCCTGTGACACCTCTGGGGGTGTCACCTTGGACCCGAAGGCTGCAGCAGAATGACATATTATGTCTGCTACTGTATGCTCATATTCATGGTAGCCACGTCTTTAGCACACATAACAGTCTTATTGTTTGTATGTGTTGTATTGATATTTAATATCTTTGACCACTTCTGATACCATGTTGAGTCAGAAGAATCATACATGACGCATTATGACAGGTTAAACACAAAAAATGAGCAATGACCTGTTTTATTCAAGATATTAGTGACAGGCACAGATGCAATCACTATAGAAGTGTGTTTATGATTTTAGGCCCTTAACATTGTCTTACTGATGACACTTACTGATGCAGTACTGTCAGTAACTTGCTAACTCAAACTATAGACTAGAAACTAATGGACATGGTGACTGTGGTGTCACTGGCTCATTTTCTACTGGCCTGTTTGAAGTCCAGCAAGTGGGATCTCTGGGTGCAGACATGTTGTATTTTTGAAGCAATACTTTGTACAATAAGAGTAAAAGGGTAGAGCAGGTGATTGCTCTAATAACCAATGAAAACACAGAAAATAGGAAATATTTGCTTGTAAACTGCCACAGAAAAAAAAAAATCACGTTATTACCACAGTCATTTCTGATGCCATTACAGTACTTTCAAAAAGGACCCCTGAAAATTCTCCAGTCTCTAAGCAACATCAGCATATGTAGATGCTTGCCCTTCTAGAAAATGTAAAATGTATGGGGGAATTTGTTAGGAATAAACACAGTCAGCCCATTAGATAGTGAAAAGGTAGACTTACTTTGCGTGGGGCTTCTCTGGAGAAGTAGCTGTAGGGGGAGAACTTGAGATGGCAGCTGTCCTTGGTAGCATAGTTGACTATTTCAATGTCCCCAGACTACAAACAGCAAAAGCGTGGGAGACAGCGAGACAAGAGGAAGAAATGTGCGTGTGAATTTTCAAGTGTCTGATGAACCAAAACCGCTTTCCCTCAGTAACACAACACTACTGATGTGTGGGTCCACTTCTTTATACCCACAATTCAGGCGGATTTGGGTCAGAATATTTCCCCCCCCCCTGAATAATCACGGGTGGGTGCTGGTAGAGGAAAACATAAATATTCTTCATACCTCATATCCTTAATTAGCATAGTTACTGTACCATATTTTGTGTGATGTGTCTCTTGCGGGGTCCTTGGACCAATCGCGCTCACTGAACTGCTACAAAGAGGCAGCTAGCTAGCAACGATAAAAGTGAAGAAATGTCACGTGCCTTGGAAAAGATTCAGGGGAAAACTTAAGGAGTTAAAAATCAAGAGAAAGGAAGTGCAGAAAAGCAATTTAGTGAACTGGTTCGAGAGGACGGATGTGCATGTCTTAGTTTTAAATTACATTGTTTAAAAAATGAGGTTCATATGAATGTGGGTGTATGATTTTTATAATTTTCACCACATCAGGTGGTTGTGGGTGGGTGCAGTTGACGTCAAAGCAGACCCACTTAAACACATTCTCTCTCTCTCTCTCTCCCGCCTTCTCTCTCTCTCATTTTATTTTATCTGATTTTTTGTTGTTATATCATATTTTTTGTTTCTTTAGGGGTGAAATGTTTTTATGAGCCCTCTAGTTTTTATTGTGCTGCATTGAGTGTGAGAAAGGAACACACCTGATCAATCCACAGTTTCCCTACAATAATGTTGTGCACTGTCGAGGTTACTTTGCTCCACACATAGTGGTTTCCACTCGAGTGGAACTGCAGGTGAATGTATCCTACAGAGAGGAAAAAGAAGATACGGTTTTTAGAAATGTGCAAAACATCGCAGTTCTGTAAAACATCACAGCTCTGTAAAACATCACAGCTCTGTACTCACAAATAGTACATGTTCTCTCTTACTAAGATGTTTCATGTGTACTGCAAAGATCATATTTGGATGGCCATTTGGTA
>CABFOP010081819.1:0-10095 GCA_900683385.1 Anoplogaster cornuta
ACAGAGAAACCCACCACTATAACAACACCCTCAGAAAAGTCTGCCACCACGACCACAGAAAAAAACATCACTACCACAGTTACAGAAAAGCCCACTACAACAACCACAATCACAGAAATTCCCACCACCACAACAACCACAGAAAAGCCCACCACCATAACAACAGAAAAACCCATCACTACATCAGCCACAGAAAGGCCCACTACAACAACCACAGAAGTTTCCACCATCACAACACCCTCAGAAAAGTCTGCCACCACGACCGCAGAAAAACCCATCACTACCATAACCAAGGCAACAACTTTGACAACGTTCAAATCTCCTACACCATCAGAAACAACACCAACTACAACATCCACTGTCACAACAACAAGCTCCTCTATTGTTATAAGTACATTGGGTACAACAGTGAAGCCAACAGGAGGCCAAGTCGAGAACACTACTGTATCAACGGCATCCACAATAATAACCTCATCACCTCAACCCACAACCACCATCACACTACTACTACTACTACTACCCCTACAACAACACAGACAACTAAATCCCCAACACAGAAATCTACTACTTTATGTTCCTGCAAGTACATGGATCAGTATTTCTCCCCTGGTAAGCAATACATCATTGCTATTCCTATCAACAAGTACCTATTTATTTATTTATTATTTCTATTTGTCTTTATAATTGTATTCATTCTTTTAATATATATCACATAGGATTGGTATTTCTGATATAACTATGGTGTGTTTTCCCTCACCTTAGGTAGTTTCATCTATAATGAGACTGATGGAGAAGGATGGTGTTTCACTTCTTTTTGCAATTCATCATGTAATGTTGAGAAGCATGCTCGACCATGTCACTCTACCTCTCCACCAACTACTTCCTCCACCACAACAAGCCCTAGTACTACAACACAAATTGGCTCAACAACATCTAGTAAGATTACAGCATCCACATTGAATCCCTCCAGAGACTGTGTGTATCTCAAGCCACCTAGAAAGGTATTTAAATTTAGCTATATAAAAGGTAAAAAGAAACAGTTGACCCTATTTCTTCTATTTCTTAACCTTATGTTATTCAAAATCCAATTGATGTTCACACAATCCAAGTGTTTTGTCGCCAAGTGATTACACTGTGAGTCCAATAGGCCTATATTTACTATATTAGCACTTATATTTAGCTTACTGACAGTTCCTTATTTTGTAAGTGTGAATGATTTTGCACACACTTTGCCAGGCAGCTCTGCTTGGTCACTGCGACAGTGCGCCCCCTCTACTGGAGGCACAACCAGCCCCTGTTCATTTTAGTTGTTTGGGAGAAGGCTGAGATGTAACTCACTGTGTGTTTGGGTCGTACGAACTTCAGCAGAGTTCAACTAATATAGCTAATGACATTGGTGTGAACTGTTACTCCTTCAACAAACAAATAATAGTCATTTCACCACTATTCCAAAATGTGTTTAGAGTTGTACAAAATATATGGATTTAACACAATTAAACCAAATCTAAATATACTGATTGGGAGTTCACCTCAAAGCATTGCTAAAAGTATCACTTTCTCCTTAATAGGATGGTGAGTCCTGGACATCAAGTAACTGCACTACTGAAACATGTGACAATGGTAGAGTAATCACAACATTTAAGAAATGTGAACCGGTGACCAAACCTGTATGTGAAAATGGGCACCCACCGGTTAGGGTGTATGATGAAGCAGGCTGTTGTTTTCACTACGAGTGTAAATGTAAGTTCAAATGAATACAACATTTCACATAAATCTAACATCCCAAAAACAATGTTTCATATCTATATGTATATGTATATACAGTATATATACATATATTGTAACACCAGTGTTTCATCTTCGCAGGCTTATGCTCCGGCTGGGGAGATCCTCACTTTCAGACATTTGATGGGACATACTACAGCTTTCAGGAAAACTGCACATATGTCTTGGTTAAGGAGATCATTCCTCGACACAATTTCAGTATTCTTATTGACAACGAGAATTGTGATCCCTCTGGAACCATAACTTGTGCTCACGCCTTGATTGTGTACTACAAAAACTATGAAATAATTCTTACACAGCAGAGGTTTCCAAAGACAGTGAATCAGGTAACACGCATCACAACAAAATGGTCTATACATGTTTTTGTTTTGTTTTTGTTTTTTCTGGTAACTGTTTTATTGTTTTAAATGATTGGTAATGATAATTGGGCCACCTGCCACCTCTCTTCTTAATACTATGAAGCTGAAGCTGGCGAAGTTGTTTTTTATGTACATTGTTGCAAACAGGTGAGTTGAGGGGGATGAATTGATATGGCATTCCCTTTTTTTAAGATAAAATTACTTTAACAACTTGCTTCCCCTCTATAAAAATGAACAAATTGAGGGCTGATTTAAAACAACTCTAACTGATGGTCCAATTCTGTAGGTTTTCATCAATGGCAAGCAGGTCTTCCCAACCTTCTCCAATAATGACTTCATCATCACAAGTACTCACATTAAGTTGCTCTTGAAAATCCCAGAGATTGAAGCAACTGTGATGTTCAAAGGGCTTTTATTCAGCATAGACCTGCCATATTCTCTTTTCCACAACAACACAGAGGGGCAGTGTGGTAAGTTGATACTTGATTTGCTGTTGGAATAATATACTTGTAGTATGGTAAATAAGAAATAAGATGTGAAATTGGTAGCTGCAAAATCAAAGGGTTACTTTAGTAATAAAATGCAAGTGAATGTACCATATTTGCAGCACAAACGTTTTAACCATTGCTATGTTACTATTTACCTTGACAAGGTAACTGTGACAATGACAGAAAGAATGACTGCAGATTGCCAAATGGCCAGATTCATCCCTTATGTTCTGCAATGGCACATCAATGGCATATACCAGATAAGAAGAAGCCATACTGTGAAAATCCACCTCAAGTACCATCAGTTGAGCCCCCTACATCGCCAGGCATTTGCAAACCTGATATTTGCGAAATTATTATGAGCAAGTAAGAAATAACGAACAATATGAAATAATGTCAGTTCATTCGGCAATTGCTTGGTGGGTGGGTAAATAACTGCATTTTCTTTGTAAATTAAGGGTTTTTGAGGAATGCCACAATGTAATCCCACCACAATCCTTCTACGAGGCCTGTCAATTTGATCTTTGCCACATGTCACAAAACACAATGGGTTGCTCTAGTTTGGAGGCATATGCCTTGATGTGTGCTGATGCTGCTGTCTGTGTAAACTGGAGGAATTCTACAAATGGAGAATGCGGTATGAAAGCATTGTTTTAGTACACGTTGTTCACTAAATACTTTACAGACTGTTGGATTACCTCACTTCATCATTTTGATTTATACACTGCAGAATATAAATGTCCAGAGACCAAAGTCTACAGGCCATGTGGCCCAGCTGTTTCACCAACTTGTAATGCAAGGTAACAACTTGGTTCTGTTCAGTAGTTGACATGTCATAATGATGTAAACAGCTTGAGAAAAACTCAATTATTTACCTCAAATATTACGCAAGTACAGTATGTACTATTCTGTGATGCACTGAAGTGTTTCTCACAAAAGAAATGTTTCTGATTATGTAGTTTTCTGATGATTTGTTGGTCTACCATGCATTTTCTTCATACATAGATACAATGAGAAGTACATGACACCATGCCAGGGAGAAAAAAGCCAGCAGGATTCTACATGTGGTGCATTTATGGAGGGATGTTTCTGCCCAGAGGGGACAATCTTGTTCAGTTCAAACTCTGACACCTGTGTTTCCTCCTGTAAGAACATTTTCAATTTTGTGAAGAAAAATCTAAATATTATTCAAATTATTAAGTAAACTGAGGGCAAGCACCTCCTTTTCTTTTTATTTTGTTTAAGGTTGCGCTGGACCTGATGGCAAACCTAAACAGGTAAATGCTACATGATTCACTTTTCATTGTTCATGGTTTATTCATTGTTGTTATGTCTTATATTTTCACTAATTCTTTGTGTTGTCCATAATACAGCTTGGTGAGACTTGGCGGAGTGACTGTCAGCAGTGTGTTTGTGATGAGGACACACTAAATGTTCAGTGTGAGCCTGTAAAATGTCCTACCCAAGAACCAATTACCTGTGACAAGGAAGGCCAGGTGTTGGTGAACTACACAGCGGACTGCTGTGAGAGATCCAAATGTGGTGAGTGATCCAATGTACCACATCCACATCTATCGGCATTCTGTTGTAAGAGAGATGAGGATATTGAATTGGCAACAATTCTGAAAAGATGACTATATTTTGTCCAAGGATGTATTACAAAGTGACATGTCTATACTGTTTAAGTATATATTGAGTATATGATGATGGATTCGCTGTTAACCCTTAGCAAATGCTGTTGTTTGCTCAACAGACACATGATTGACAAATAATCTGTAATAATCTGTAATAATCTGATGATGGCTTCGTGCCAACTCCGTAGGTTTTATTTTATTACCTACCCAGTTGAAACGTACCTCGTCCCAAACATTTCATTGTACATATGACAATAAAAGACAAATGTAGTTCTCTAACAAGTAATCTCCTATTTATTCAAAAGTATCTATAATCTGAATCCTTTGTAGTTTATTTTAGTAACTGCAACAAACAATTCGCCAGCTAACAGGTTTTGGCAATCATATTTTTATTTCATGTTATAACATCTTACCGCTTTGCCAACAGAATGTGATATAAAACACTGTTCAGCGCAAACACAAAAGTGCCCCCTGGGATTTGAGTTAGAGATGAATATCACAAATGGAGGTTGCTGCCCCTCTTATACCTGTGGTAAGCTCTTCGGTGGATTTCAGTTCAGTTTATTTCAATTCTTAATATTAAGACACTTGCTTAATCAATTTCATACAATCAAAATTGTTCATATATTTTTTTTATCCAGTACCAAAAGGTGTCTGTGTCTTCAATGATACTGAGTACAAGGTAAGCAATACTATACTGTTTCAAATGTTTTGCATTAAGTAAGAATATTGCAAGACTTTAATTAGAAACGTTTCCAATAAGACAACATAATTATAATATGTATTTGGAAGAAAGATATTTCGAAAATGTTTAGAATTAGAATGTGATACGAAAAAGTATTTGAACAGTGTCACATTGATGTTTTGGCCCCATATTCTTATTACCTTGGATGTTAAATGACAAAATTATGATGATTAAGTGTAAAATGCATTTGTTGAACTTTAGGATTAACTGGGCTAGATCAGACCTCACATTTTGTGGTCATGCCAGTAAACTGTATAGTGGCGACTATATTTGTGATGAGGGCTTATATCATAGATTGGGCTGTTTTATATCCTTGAAGTAGACAAATGTAATGACATTTGTATTTGTTTCTAGCCAGGTGTGGATGTTCCCAAAAACATGTGTGAAAAATGCCATTGTGGTCAAACTCAGCATCCCGACAGCAAGTTGAATGTCATTGAGTGTAGTCCTACAACATGTTCCACCCAGTGTCCACAGGTACTTATATATATCAAACTGTAGAATTTAGTATTTGTAAAGCATTTTCACTTTTTAGTGTGCATACCACAATAAGAGTTATGTCAGCTGTTGAATGCTCTTAAACTCATAAAGAGATATGAGTGCTTAGGGGTGAAAATGATCTAGTAAGGAGGAAATTGCTTCTTTTTTTTACTAATTATGTTACAAATTGAATCAATATGTAAATTTAGGGAGGTTTATTCATTATTTAATTAATTAATTATGTGTCATTCTTTCAAAAAGGGCTCAGTGTATGAAATTCAGCCTGGACAATGTTGTGGAAAGTGCATAACAACAAGTTGTGTTGTTGTACTCGCAGACAACACATCTCACATCATTGAGGTGAGTCCAATGTAATGTAAATGCCTACAAGTGGATACAGAATCAGTTTTAACACATTTCCATTAACGTTACATGTGTTATTAGCCCTGTAAATGTTCAGTGAAACCTTTTCAAGTTCACTAATTAACTTCTTCTAAACCTTGGATAGCCTTCACAAGCTTGGTCACCACCAAATGACAAATGTACCAAGTATAAATGCATCAAGATGAAGGAGGTTTTTACAGTCTTTGAATCGCAAGTCCAGTGTGCTGAATTTGATCCAGATAATTGCATTCCTGTGAGTATTATGTGACTTGATATCTTTTAGCTTTGGTTGGTTTTCTCATTACTGGCAGCTGTTAGAAACTAAACTGAAATTGATAGCGGTCTATGCATCCAGTCTATCCAAAATACTTTTTGCATCTTTGCATCTATATTGTATGAGATAAAGACAAAACACTGATTAGTTAGTTAGTTTTGACATCTGTGCTAATGTAATGCATCATTTGAGTACAAGCTGATCCCAGAGTTCTTTGCATTAATGGCATATACTTTTCATGAGACTGAAGACTTAACTATTAAATGCACTTTAGATTTGTACAGGAGACATAGACAAATATAATATGAGGAGAGTAAATGGACTTAAACAGTAGCCTATATATACTGAGATAGACAAATATGAGGTAAAGACAAAATAGCTTTATAATGCCTTTAAGCGTTATTTATTGGTGGTTTTGCTATATTGTTTGTAAAAGCACCAGTAACAGTAGTAACTGATATGTAACTTAATATCCATCTATATGTCTATACTCTATTACAGGGAACGGAAAAAAGTGACAAAAATGGCTGTTGCAAAACCTGTAAGTATGAGTTAAAGGTAGGGTTGGTTATATTTGTTGACAGCAATCAATAAATCAAGTGCTCTGGAAAAAAAAGAAAAAAAAGAATCCGGTGTCTGTAGCGGTGGCAATACTGTAATAAGTCCGTGCAATCATTTCATTCGGCCGGAATGAAATGATTAGATGGCCTACCTACCTGTCAACTTGCATTCCCAAACAACCCAGAAACCGACTCCAAGTAGTAGAAGCCGGACCACGGCGCGAGGGGGACTGTTTTGGGCTTCACACCGTCCCCTGAGCGACACCTGGTAAGCGGTCTTCCGTACGCCACATTTCCCACACCGGCCCACATGTCGGGCGGGGATTCGGCACTGAAATTTGGCACTGAAATTTGGTGCTCTTCGCTCGCCGCTACTGAGGTAAGAAATCTTACCTACTATACCTTTAACAACATACAGAAACTTAATTTGACTGATTTGGCAAACGTGTTCTTAGCTGACCTATCAAAGCCAAAAAACCCTTAGTGCTGTTTCCAATGAAAATGCACAAACACTTTGCTGACCGAAGTGAAAGACATGTAGAACTCTTAATTTCCCAGTATCTTAAAAAACCTATGCATGTATCATTCACAGGTACTCCCCGTTACAGCTGTCAAATAAACAAGAACACCACCTATCTGCAGATAAAGGACTGCAAGTCAGTTGTGCCAGTGGAAATTTCAGCCTGCCAGGGATCCTGTGGAACCTCCTCAATGTGAGATTTACAGCCACTTTAAACAAAAATTCTGGTGGCTATACAACCTACTGAATCACGCTAAGGTTGCCTGTTCAGTTTTCATGTGGAAAGGAATGACTAGTTAGATGACTGAAACTGACCCAAGCCCTGCTCCATCCCCAGTGGATTAAGTCTGATTTTACCTTCTTCTTTATTTAAAGGTACTCGGCAGAGAAGAACACCTTAATGCATTCATGTTCTTGCTGTCAAGAAATGTCTGCCAGTAAGAAAGAGGTGGAGATGATCTGCTCTGATGGCAAGAAGATGCTGCACTCCTACATTTCAATTGACAAGTGTGGCTGCCATGTCACTGACTGTGAGAAGAACGCCACATCCTGAGTGAAATGTGTATTAAATGTCAATATTAAAACACTAGAAACATATTAAATATTAAACACTAGAAACAAGAACCAAGACTCCAATATAAGGCCCTCAAAAGGCATAGGCCTACCTTGTATGTATTAGCTGGCAAATGATCTGAGCAAGGGTGCAAATTTGGTGTAGAATGCGGGTGGGTGACCAGATACAAAATTATGCTACTTACTAAACTGCTTTTTCATGTTTGATGATGGCAGTGAATGAGCCCTCGATCAATTGTGGGCGATCTCTCATCTCTCTGTCTCAGTGAAAATTCATAGCTCCACGTGCTCTGAATAAAGTTCTTTGTTAGCCAGTAGAGGGCGCTGATTCCCCCATTTAGGTAAAACTGCACTGCTGTGACTCACAGAATGTTAGTTTCAGCTTTTACATCACATGGTCTTTATTTCACAGTAGTGCTAAATGTTGTTGATAAAATGTTTCCCACACCTCTTGAAAATGGCCCTGGGAACTTTCACAATGCCCATCATCACTTTCTCATTCATTGCAAGACGGGCAGATCCAGGCTGTGCCTCTTGATGGCCGTACATATTGGTGTCATGGTACTCTAAGCTTTTGGGGTGATGGTTCACTGAAGTTTTCAAGACCACAGGAACATCATTTTGTGTATTCTGTTTTACAGGGTTGTTCTCTTCATTTCACTGTAAGTGGGTGGAGAGATGAAAGTATAAGAGAATGAAAATTTAACATAGATTTGGTCTATGATTGTTTGTTGACTTGAGCTGAGCGCAGTGCCATCTTCATAAACTCTGTCATAATCTTATGAATACAGCCTAATGATAAAGATGGTTTGTCAAACTTCAGAAATTTCAGTGTCTTTGGTGTCATTAAAATTCTCAAGCTGATCTACTATGGCTATACTTTCTTGTTTTTATTGTATTGTTATTAATGTCTTGGCGATTTATTATATATTTAATTTGATGTGGATTTACATGTTTGCACTATGTGCCTTTTGCTATTAAGGAAATCATGTTATTTCAATGGCAATAGACTAAAAGTTCAAGGTATACATTCAAGGGGGGCAAACTGCAAAACATTTAAACATTTGGGTGCACCTCCCATACTGATAAACCAGTAAACTGGTGAATTTGCTACTCAAGTTCCTCATCTTATTCATTAATTGACTTTACCTGCATATTCCTATTCAGGATCATGGGGGGCTGGAGCCTATCCCAGCATGCATTGGGTGGAAGGCAGGGAACCACCCTGGACCCTCTGGACACCTATGAGCGATTTAGGCCCTGTTCACACCTGGCATTAACATGCGTCTTGGTTGATCCAATCACAAGTGGAGTAGAGTAGAGTCACTGCATGCCTTTGTAAAGTGGGAGGAAACAAACTCAAACTCTGAGAATCAAACTTGGGTCCTTGCTGGGAGGCAACAGTTCCCACTAGGTTTGCGTTGGTCGAAAGGGGGTAACAGTGTCAATTGTGTTTATTGTACAATAGTATTGCGATGCACTACTGACCCACACTGACTGTAGCTGGTGCAATATGTTGCATGGGGCCCAGTGCAATTTCTTTTTTTTTCTTACTTATTTAGTATTTAAAATTATTTAAAACATTTTCTAATCTTGTCTTTATATTTATACTTGTGTACAGTCCTGGAGTTAGCTACAACTCAAATTTCACTGCCCATTGCTGCTGTAATGATGTATGTGACAAATAAATCCTTGAATCCTTGAATCCAATAACTGAGCCACCGTGCCGCCCTTCCCCAATTTATTATGCCCCTTTCACACATAGTTTCCTGTAAATTACTGGGATAACCTTTCCGGGACGGCTAGCAGTTTTCACCATTCACACATGCAGCTACATCCCAGGACATTTCCACCATGCACCTTTTCACATACAGTATGCCATGGAAATGCCGGAATAGATGAGGCAGGGACAGTCCAGTAGATGGTGGTAATGCCAACTGCCATAAAACTCAACAGAAGAAGAATCTGGGGCAAGTCCGGATGTAAATGTCACATTTTGTGTCATTTTTTAAAGGTAGTACGAGCAATTCTGAAAGTTCTTTGTTTACCTTATTAACTGCGACAGAAGAGTTGCGCCGTACGGTGCCGAAATGTGGACTGGTGTGGTAAATGTGGTGTCCAGAAGTCCGCTTGTCCAATATAGTTTGGGGTAAGACTTTACAATACGGTTCGCACTTTTTGCGTAGTTACTATAGTAGTTACTATAGTAGTTACTAGCGACTTCCTCATTAGTTCCTCATTAGTTCCTCAGGAGTTCCTCATTAGTTCCTCATCGCACTTTACACTACGTGAC
>CABFOP010081827.1:0-10314 GCA_900683385.1 Anoplogaster cornuta
AAGTAAAAGTCCTGCATTCAAAATATTACTTAAGTAAAAGTACAAAAGTATTAGCATCAAAATATACTTAAAGTACTAAAAGTAAAAGTACACATTATGCAGAATGGCCCATTTCAGAATAATATATATTATATTATTGGATTATAATTATTGATCATTAATGTGTTTATCACTTTAATGTTGCAGCTGGTAAATGTGGAGATAATTTTAATTTATTTTATATTTACATACTGCTGGGTAGCTTGTGAATTTTTGCCTTATTTATATAATAATATAATTTATTTATTGATTATATTTTGTTTTGTTAATCTGAATCTACAAAGTAACTAGTAACTAAAGCTGTCAGATAAATGTAGTACCTCAAATTTGTACTTAAGTACAGTACTTGAGTAAATGTACTTAGTTACTTTCCACCACTGATCACTGCATACCTACTTACTTGGCATACACCTCATGGGTGTTCTCCATTACCTACTTAACACATATTACACAGACTGTTGAAACTTGATCTTTATACGTACGTCAGGACTTGTCAGGGAGCAAATACAGCAGCATTGTTGATGAAAAGATTTTCTGCCCCATTTACCAATAAATGCGCTGCAGAGGTGTTGGTGCTGATGGACTTTGAGGGCACCATGGGAGACGAGATGACAGTGCGGACGGGAGATGTGGTCAAAAACGTCACCAAGTCCAGTGAGGAGGGATGGATGATGGGGGAGCTGAGGGGCAAGAAAGGCATCTTCCCCGCCAATTTCGTCAAGGTTCGTTTACTATTTGCCATATTTTGAATGTTGTTTTACATTCATTTGTGTGAGTGTATATGTGAATGTCTTCGTGTGTGTTCATGTGTATTTAAAACGCTTTGTCTTGGTTTTCATTACAGGTGGTTCCAGTCTATTTGATGGGTGGCAGCAACAGGGAACCAAGAAGCTTAAGGAAATGTATGTTGCTTTCTCAGCTCATCTTTCTCAAGTGACTGTGCAGACTTGGACCAAATAGTATCTGCAAATAATTCTTAGCCTTTGTTTTAACCCGGATGGAGTGTCGGATGCAGAGTTTACTGTACTGTACGAAAACAAACCATCAAAAGCATTTTCAAATCCTATCCAACAGGTCTGCATGTGTGTAGTCTGTCAAATATGGACTTTGTGGTCCAAAACACAGAAGCGTTAAAGATTGTAGCATCAGTCAGCAATCACAGCCTCTTTGTATATACGGTGACCACATCCAAACGTAATTATAATCTATGAAACGGGAACAGATAAAAACAAAGGCCTTTGAGGGATTAGATGAAACATGAAGGAGCTTCCTGTGCTTTGCAGTCTCAGCAGGATCCTGTTGAGACCTGTTGCCTATACTTCACTTCCCTAGCTAACTGCAACTTCTCTTTCCTTTCCCCCTCCATCCACATTAACAGCAGACTTTAAACGTTACATCTGTCTTTTTGGTGTCGACCGATGATGCTTTGTCTCTGCAGTGACGGCGATGAAACAGTCAAGGAAATGCGAGGTAGCGTACGCCTACAGCCCAGTGAATGAAGATGAGCTGGAGTTGGTTGTCGGGGAGACCATTGAGATCATCAGAGAGGTAGAGTTCCCCTCCTATCGTCGCTCAAACATACACATTTGAACTCAGAAGTGGGTCAGCTTGTTGTAAGTCCCTGCTGGGAAGAATCTGGGCTAATGAGACATGCTTCTCCCTCCCTTAACAACTACTTATGAGTTGCCCATGAGCACTAGTAGCCCACTAGTAGCCAACAGTACAGGAATGTGGTTGCACTTGGCAGCTCCCAGGTATGAATGTCTGTAGGAGTGTGAAGAAGGACTTACTCTACGTGCTCAGCAAATCTTCCCAGAGTAAATAGAGAACATTTTCCATTTTATATTTGGCTATCAGTCTTACAAAGTGTTCCAACTTGTTCCTCGAAGGTTTGCACCATCAAGGAATCACTCCTTTTACCATCACCATTTTTTGGTCCTGCAGCAGCGCCAACACGGATGTGCATAACTTTGCTTTGAGCTACTTAACAATCTCTTAACACAATAGTGCAATGTTTATGTTGCACCAAAAGGTGCGTGATTATGCCCTTTCACCCTTATGTTGCCGTGTCACATGCTTTCTCGCTGCCACTCTGTCTTTTCCATCTGATAGATTGAAGACGGATGGTGGATGGGGATGGGGATGAAAGGTGGCAAAGTGGGAGCATTTCCGTCAAATTTTGTCAAGGAAATCTTTGTGCCCTCTAAAGGTAAATACATATAATTGTTTTTATATTGAACCTAAACTGACATTGACAAAACAGAGATGAACTGATTAGCTGATGTTGATCTTTTACAGATGGTAAGCTGAGTGAGGGCAAGACACGACCCAAACTCACAGATGCAGTGTTCAGTAAGCAGGTATGAAATTGCATGACTATTTCCTCCCTTGTGGCTACTAAACACACGTGGACTGTCTTCCTTTGACTGAATATATTTTGGTCTTGTCAGACACCGCATCCTCAAAGAACAAGTGTGAGGAACAAAGCAAAAAACAGTAAGTTCAGAGACTCATTTCATCATGTAAGTTCCTTGTGTAGTATCCCCACTGAGCACTAGATGTCTTTTCAATGTCACGTCTATGCTTTTACTCTCATATAACCCACAGGATCTTTTTGGCTGTGCATTGCCCAGTTTTAAATCAAGCAGTAAATACATTAGTATTTAATGTATTTATAATATATTTATTAGCTGTAAATAACGGAAATACGCACCAGAGAAGTCCATATGTACAAGATAATGCTTTCATTTTTATAGACATCTACTAAACAGCTAATCAACATAAAATTGCTCAGTGGGATCAAATTGAGAAACCTTCTTTGTTTGATCACTAAAACAAATCCATTGCAAAATCATGCACTCAACTGTTTTGACTGCGTTTGAAAAGCAATGTAACAGGTTTACGCCTATACCGGTTATACCTGCACTTTAGCCTAAAGGTTGGCGTGGAGTCTCACAGTAAAACTCACAGTAGCTTGACGTCATACTATACCTCAGAGTGGAATATCCTTCAGGAACTATCTGACGTCTGACGTCTACAGTCAATCACAACTTCTTTCCGATAAAGCTCTGAGTCAGTGCTGTGAATTCCTCCTGCATGGAAGGAACATTCCTTTTACTGATAACGTTCATCTAGAAACCATCGTAAAAGGAAATCTCCTATTGTAGTCACACATTAACTTCATTGCTTTGGTTACTTACTGCGTTCTTCTTTTGTTTATGTCTCCTCAGTGAAAGAATATTGCCAAGTCATGTTCGACTATAAGGCCCAAACAGACGACGAGATTGACCTGAAGAAAGGAGACATTGTTGTGTTAATCAGCAAGGTTTGAGTCTTGATCACGTCACCTTATTGTTATTTCTCATGACGTCATCGCTTTTGAAGTGTTAAAAATAGCTCATCTTCAGCTTCACGCTCAAACAAGCCCCAAGGTAGTAGCTGCAGACAGTACAAAATATTGTTCAACCGGACGAACCAGTTGTATCAGTTTGTGAGTTTTTCAGGGGAAATGTGCCACAGTCCTCACACTGATACCGCAAGTATGATTACATAAATGTGGCTGTCCAAATCACATGACATCAGTGGAAAACAGAGATAAATGAGATAAATTTGACGGTGAATTGATAACAACCACTATGCACCACACAACCCTTTGGTAACCTCTTACACAATTTCACATCCCCGTGGACACGACACTCTTTGAGGTTCTAATTTGGCCGTTTTAATCTCCTTCTGAAGGAAACAGAAGATGATGGCTGGTGGGAGGGGGAGCTCAATGGACGTCATGGTTTCTTCCCGGACAACTTTGTTATGGTGATACCCCCAATGGACAGTCTGCAAGTGAGTGGACCTGAGGCACGCTATCAAGAATTTCCTTGCAGGAATTCACTGGAGTTTGGCCATTTCATTGAGCTGCATTATAGAGTAATTGATATTGGCTTTTACTGGTTTGAAAAGGCCCTTTATCTGTAGCTGGCTGGTGCTTGACTTTCCTGTTTTCTTTGGCAAGTGTTTCGTTCAGCCACAAATCTTCTATGTCTTTGCTTCTATAATGGGCAATGACTCAGGGTTTTCTTCAACGTCCCCTGTTGTGGAGTTACTCACTGAAACTTCCCTCAGTGGAAAGAGTGTGCAGAATAGAGGCACAAGGAAGACATACTTTGCCAACCTGTTGAGTTAACCCTTTCTCCTCCTCTAGTCCGCGGCCACGAGCCAACCGCCTGAACGCAAGGTCAGCGAGAGACGCTCAGGTAAGAGAACAGTACTACCGGTCAGTGCAACATCTGTTTGACAGTGGGGAGCTACATGACTGGATTGACCTACACTAATGACTTGTAGCTGCAGTGGTGTTTGTTTAGTGTGCAGTGTGATGGACTGTTGTTCAGCCATATGGAGGAAGTGGCAGCATCTTGTTTGGTTGAGCATGTGGTTTTGTGGTGGCTGAAATGGTTCTCTGGTCAATGTCAGTATTTCACAACCATGTGCTGATGAATCCCCTTCAAGCCTTTTCAATATGGCGCTATATATATAAATCCGCTGTATTTGGAAATTATTCTTAATATTAATCTTATATATGGTATGCAGAAATTGATGAATGTTGTTGGTTTTCTTTAGCAAACCAAAGTTGTTCAAAGTGAGATGACAGACTGTGTATGATACTGTATGTCTTCACATTGGTCCCATGGTGAAGCAAGATTTCATAAATTAGAGTATGTTTATAACTGTTTATATAAACCCCTTGTTATAGTGCATTCGCCCAGTGCATCAGTAAATGCTCTCCCCCACCACATACACAAACACAAAAGTGCAATATTTTCTAAATGGTTTAATTTGTTCTTTCGTTGTTATGTGTACAATAATTTCTGCTTGTGTTTTAAAGTTTTTCGCTTTTTCGATTGGATGACTGAAAGGTGCACAGATTAAATCAAGGGAGTGAATGCATATTGACACCCTTTGACTGAAACAAGAGGATATGGAAATCCAATCCAATATACTCTGTTAGAGCCACAGAGCAGCAGGATGTGGCTTATAGTCACGCTTCATCTCAGGGGCATCATATCCTGTCTTAGGCTTTCTTCTCATGTTAAGAAGTTTAGCACATTTCTTAGTAAAGTTTTCTCTTGATGACGTGTCTGCACGCCCTCAATTTGCATGATCTACTTTAATGCACAGTATCACTCTCAAGAACGTCACAGGAAGTCTCCGACTATGTTAGATGGGGGGGATGGTCGGGGTGGTCATGTGACTTGGTTCAGGAGTCTTGGAGGAAGCGAGGGGGTGGAGGGACTGAGGAAAGCTCTGTCACAGAGGTTTTCACAGCCGGCCCAAGAAGCAGCACAGTAGCTACTATTCTGGATGGTTTGTTTGAGAGGGAATGTTGCGTAATGCTCTGAACACACAAGGTAGGCTGCCTCTGTTTTCATTTGTTCCGTTTTTCAGCTCCATATATGAGTTTGTTGTTTTAAGTGCTGTGGAAGGTGCTGCTCTTTATCTGAAGGGCTCTGTGTTACAGCGGTTCTACACCTCACAGTATATCCGTGTTTATATTGATTTAGTAGGTTTGTTGGAAGGTCCCTCAACCTGTGGAATCAGAGTATACACACGCACATCTCTTTTCAAGGTGCTGAGTCAAAGTGGTAACTTCATGCAATTCAGGAAGACTCGCGACACTGTTGGCAGCTCCCAAAATTTACTTTATTTCTTTATTAAAAAGCAAAGTTTTGAGTCCGTCAGGACCTGTCAGGACCTGAGGGCCTAACGAAGAGCCCATGAGGGCTCGAAACTTTGTTTTTTAATGAAGAAATAAAGTAAATGTTGGGAGCTGACAACAGTGCCGCAAGTCTTCCTGAATTGCATGAAGGTCCCTCAACTTCACACATTTGAAATAAGCACTTGACTTGCATGGAAAGTAGAGAACATGAAGGCCATCTCTCACACTGTTCATTGAGTTCACTGAAGCTTCATAATGTAAGCATCTATTCTCTCAGTCTCCAATGCACGGCCCTCTCAGAGGCAGTCTCCCTCAGTGTCTCGCCTATGAGCAAGAGTGACCCTGAAGAACTTGAGCCCCTCGGGGACTACAGCTGCAGTCCTATTGGATACAGCTGTGAACTGGTCTGCTCCAATGATGTGCAGATCATCGCATTCCCACACAACTGCTCTTAAACTACAATTCAGTTGAATTAAGGACTATTAGCATTAGATTAAAACAGATAACAATATGAATTTGAGCAAATTCTTCGTAAGACATTTGTTTTGAATGGTATTAAAGTATTTTTACTCATCAGAGCCTGTTCAACCTGTGCAAATGAACCTTTTTAATTTATCCAGAGAAGGTTTGCAGAGCATGCATGCTTTTTTAAAGCAATGCCTTTCTTCACTTTCATTATCATGTTACACACATTCACACCTGTGAACTCTCCAGTACAACCACAGTCTTCTACTGTTGGCCTTAAGAGCAGCTTCACTGATATGACTGTCGTTTAAGTGCATTGCTCAATGGGCACTTTGACAGTATTTACTGAGGGAGAGGAGAGCGTTACTCATTCACTTTCCCCACTCGGATATTTCCCAGCTGGTCCAGGGACTCAAACCGACAACCTTCCTGTCACACTTTGTACTTAATCTTTAGGGTATTACTGCTCAATTATGTGCCTAACAGGTCTATAATATGACCATAAATACTTATTCAGTCATCAAGTATTCAGATAAAATATTGTTGCTTTATTGCTTTATTTAAGGAAAGAAAGAGGCATCAGCAATGGAGAAGGGTAGTCCTGCAAAGACAAAAGGTATGAATAGTAGTGGCTTTCATTATATTTCTAACACTATTGAATCATATTCATCACAAAAATGAATGATGCTCTAGAATAATGCAATATATTTGCTTTACAGATGACAAACCAGAGACTAAGGACCTCAGAAGCAATCCTCCAGCCAAAGTCAAGCTGCCATCTATGAACAAGCCCAACCCGCCACCAGTAAAGGACAAACCAAACAAGGTTTTACCCAAGTGAGTGACACCAAAACATCTCTCTCGTTACTAATCCCTGTGCGTAAACATTGACTCAGTGGAGAATATGTCTCCCAAATCAAAAGGGACAAGGAGGGCACTCATAGTGAAACTTTGGTAGTTATTCAATTGCAAACGCTAATGAGAAAAGCAAAGGGTCTTTAGAAAATGTCAGGAACACTTTCTCCTCTTTTGCTTGGCACTGGGAGCGGGGCCTTTAGATGTTAATGGTTTTGGTTGGTGCCACTGGTTGCCATGGTGCCCTTAAAGAAGAATGCCAGGATGCCCGACCTTTAGTGGCGCAGTGGAAACTCTGGGATGAGTCAGATCGAGCCTAAACAGAGCAGCCCATTTCCTGTTTCCTGAGCAAACACACACACACACACGCGCACTGAGAAAAAAAAGAAAAAAGACTGAGAAAACAGAAAACGCCTTAAAGTCTTAAAGGGACTACTAATAGAGAAAAGACCATTCTGACAATTTTTTCCAACCCAACAAAATAAAATTTTCCCAACTTCTTAAGGAGTCATTACTAATGTTTCCAAAAGCTTCATCTTCAAGGCCTTTTCCTCCATGGGGATTATGTGTAAATGTCACATAAAATCAAAGTATTGAGGTTATTGAAGCTGAGACGTTCTTCCTCTGAAGAGCATCATTTCCTACATGTGCTGTAGAAGGGGAACGTATGACATACACAGCGGTTTCAAGCTGTAGTGCTCTGTCACGCACTGTGTAGGACACTGTGTTTAACTGACTTCATTAACTAAAGATGTTATGAAAGAAATTTAAAGACATTGTGATTGATTATGATCTTTTGTGTCTCATTGTTGTGCATCCATTTCCTGTTTGCTTCAAGTTTGACTCAAATTTTTTTTTTTTTGAAAAGTACAAATGTTTGCATTTTCTAAAATGTACTGAATTCTTTTCACTAGAATCAATGGTGATTCTGTTTCCGTCTCACCGAAACATCCAGAGGAGAAAGACTCTGACCAGTTTGACGGAGTGGATGTGTCCACCGAAAAGCTGAGCCATCCCACAGCGAACAGAGCCAAACCCCCACAGAGGAGACCACCATCTGCCCTCGTCACCGTACCACAAGTACGTCCGCCCTAGTGGCAGAATAAGTGACCGAGTGAAGCGACCAAGAACACACAGATCAATTGTTGTGTCATATAATACCAGCAAGATTTGACCTTAAACTATGGCATTTCATGAACTAGTAAGAACTAGCTGAGCCATAAGCAGGAACCAGTGTTCCTGCAGATAACCTTTGTAACCTGAGATTAGCACAGGATTAACAGGGCGACTCCCTTGTTTAACTTTTACTTAACAGTCAAAAGCGCTCACATGTCGATCAAGATTATAGGCCTCCTTAGAATGCATGATCACTGTTTCCTTGAAGAGTGTTCGTCAGAGTGAGGAAAACATCAGCGGTAAGCGTCAGGTTTTGATGCTCCTCAGAATCAATAGACCAATAGACCTCAATAGACCATCATGCAACACAGCTGCAAGACAAGACGTGTTTTTGAGTAATGGATGTGGCCACAACCATAGACACACCCCGATGTTCAGGAACTACTTTGCTATCTATCTATAGTGATATAGCAACCCACCTTTGATTGAAAGCAACATGTTCACGCCCCTTTTCTGGGGGTTGTCGAAAGTCGTTCTGGGAAATGAAGGAAATCACTAACTGAAGTAGAAGTAGACGAGGCAGGTTGAGAGAAAGTCAATTACAACACTTCATCACAGCATACATCACAACAAACATCACAAATTTATATCTAACAATGTAAGAGTATTTTAGGGTGGATTCTTCCTTTCTCTCTCTTCATTCAATGTTTTTTCTTGTTCTTCTCCGACTGCCCCGAATGGGCCTGGTTGATAAACTGGCCTGGTTGATAAACTGGCCTGGTTGATAAACTGGCCTGGTTGATAAACTGGCCTGGTTGATAAACTGGCCTGGTTGATAAACTGTGGTTGACACAAGAGAATGAGTGGGGATGATTTCATTAAGGTCATGGTTGATGCTCTTCCGCAGGCTGAAACCGACCAGACGGAAGCAGAGTTATCACCAAAAAAGACCCAGACAGAGAAAACACCTGTCTTGCAAAAGGTTTGTATCACTGACTTCAAATTATTCGTAAATATGAAATGCATTACATTTAATATTACATTTAGGTTGTAATGACAAGTGTCAGTTCAGCACTGGCCAGGGAGAGCAGGATCTTTGCAGGATCCTTACTAGGTTTTGAGATATTGAGCATTGAATTTTTCATTTCATTTGATCCCCAGATAAATAAGATAAATACTGTACTGATATATACCATTGGAATGAACTGTTCCTTGAAACATCACTTTTTTCTGAGAAAAATAAGAGCTGTATCTCAATTCATATCGCACTCACTGTATTCAGTAAACAAACTACAATATGTTTTTGTCAATATTATACAGCCCTAATTTTAATGATATGAATTGTCTAAAATCTGAAGTAGCCTGCAGCCTTCTATTGAATACATTTCCTTCCTGGTAAGCATTTCTCCAGTTGCAGCTGAACCCTTACAACCCCAACATCAAGTTTATATTTCTTCACCCTCATAAATAAACACTTTAAAAATAAGATAAGAGATAAGATAATATAAGATAATCCTTTATTTGTCCCGCAGTGGGGAAATACTCAAAAATGCTATACAAGATACACAAAAATACTCAAAAATGCTATACAAGATACTCAAAAATACTCAAAAATGCTATACAAGATAAAAGTACATGTAAATGTACTTACATATTAAGAACTGTTTATAAGGCAACATTTAAAGAATCATACATTTTGACCAAAATAATAGATTATATTTCCAAAGTATAAGCATCACAGTTCCAAGGTCTGTATAAGCATCACAGTTCCAAGGTCTGTATAAGCATCACAGTTCCAATGTTTGTATAAGCATCACAGTTCCAATGTCTGTATAAGCATCACAGTTCCAATGTTTGTATAAGCATCACAGTTCCAAGGTCTGTATAAGCATCACAGTTCCAATGTCTGTATAAGCATCACAGTTCCAAGGTCTGTATAAGCATCACAGTTCCAAGGTCTGTATAAGCATCACAGTTCCAAGGTCTGTATAAGCATCACAGTTCCAATGTTTGTATAAGCATCACAGTTCCAATGTCTGTATAAGCATCACAGTTCCAATGTTTGTATAAGCATCACAGTTCCAAGGTCTGTATAAGCATCACAGTTCCAATGTCTGTATAAGCATCAC
>CABFOP010081838.1:0-16571 GCA_900683385.1 Anoplogaster cornuta
CAATGTTGAAATCCGTGTTGAAAACGGCAGGATATGAGCTAATTAGCTTGTTAAATGAGGTGCGGTAATGTTACATTGTGATGTGTTCAATGTCTGCTCAGTCAAACGACTATTAGGCGAAGTTAAATAAAACGTCATGTGTTCAAATGTAACGTTAATCGTAGGAAATTTAGATTTTGGCGAGAAACTTGAATAAATACTGGATATTGGATGAGGAATTAGTTTGTTTTCACAGCAATATAAAATAGATATTAGAGATGAAGTATGACCTGTTTAACTTAGTTAGCTAGTAGCTCAATCAGCTGGAATACAGAATTAAAACTAATGCAAAGGTCTTTAAAAACGAATATTTAAATTAAAATACAATAATTGATTTCCTAATCACTAAAACATGACTGAAAGTGACAGTACAGACATTAACCAACACTTTAGAAACAATAGAAAAGTATTGATAGCGGTATCGATAAAGACTCGGATCATTAAGGAGTATCGATAAGGGTATCAATATCAATAAAAATGAACGATCCCCATCCCTACACAGCAGTGACAGATCGGAAAGTGGAGAGGGGCAACAGCACAATCCCTCACCACAGACAATACAAGGAACATAGTGAATGCAGTCAATGAAACAGCTAACCCTAAACTAATTAGAAAACCTATTATTTTATTTAAGATTTGAGTGTTGATGTTCCCTATGTTCTTAGTCAGAATTTTGTTAAGGCAAACTATTTTTGCCAAATAAATGAAAAGCATGTTGAAATTAACACTGCTGTACCAAACACATACCGAACCGAACAAACAAAACCGTGATATGAATCGAACCGTGGATTTTGTGAACCGTTCCACCCCTAGTAAATAAATAAATACACAAACTTACCGCCTGTATCTTCTCCACTCTCAGTATTAGGTTGTGTTGGGTTGTTAGTCTGCTGTTCTGGACCAGCTTTGATTTGATGAAGTCGATTCAACAACTCATCTTCTGTTATCTCACCTAAAAGAGATATCAAAAATGAAAAAGCAAAATGAATCTTTGGATGCCCGGGTTTTCCTTTCCTGAAGGTATGTGATTCACTTTCTCTTTTTCAGAGAAAGACATGGTGGGTCACTAGGAGGAACTGACAGCTTAACTCCCTACAAGTAGAACAAACTATTTATGATTCAATGCACTGAGAGGGGAGGGCTCCATTGGTGGACACACTTCCAACAGCTATCTAGCTGGTAGAGAATTTAAGCAAAACGACAACAAATTAGAAAATGAGACAGGTTGTTGATTTTGTACTGTATTTGCCCATAGAGCTGTTTGGTCTCCTTTGAACACAACAACAGGACAATACTGAAAACCACCAGACTTACCAGGACATGCCACTGTCCATTCAATGTCCTCTCCTGGCAGAGTGCTGCACTAAAGGATGCTCCAAAATTACATTCCCTCTCCCGCTGTCCTGGGACAGAAACGTATTGGACGTCATCAGTAGTCCGCAGGCTTTTGTGTTTTGAGCATAGTGATAAAACCCCAAAGCTATAGACAGCTGCTACCTTAGCTAAGATTCAACTAAGACTGCTCATTCTATTAAAGTGGGAAAGGTGGAGGAGGAAAGAAACCAGCTTCCAATTTATTGGCAGGGCTTTTCCTGCAGAGATCATTTTTTGGTGGCCGCCAAAACAGAGGTCAGATTTTGAAGGCATAAAACGACATGTCATCTTTGGATTTCGTTGCCATTTGACAGCCCGGTCTCTACGGGGGTACATTGGCGCTACTGTCATTTGCACACGCTTTTGTAGAAGAAGCAACATCTGAGCACTGTCTGCCAAGCGCTGCAAAGTACCAACGAGACAGTGTCTTTGTACCAACAAGAGATTAAGCTTAAAAACATTATTTTAACAAACTTTTATTAACAATATGGTAACCACAGAAATATAACATTGGGTAGATTTCTTTGGTGCCAACCATCTGCTAAACCAAATCTTTTATTCACTTTAAAATTGGACTTTATTTTATGCAATTAATTGATTATTTATTTCAGGTTATATGCACTTAATTTTGTGTTTATGTTCTGAGAGTTGTTAATTTATTTTCTATGTATGCTTTATTTTTAATCATATGTGCCTCAGAATTCTGTTAAATAAACATTGATAAACATTTCCGAATGCTTGAATGTTTATTCGGGGCCCGTTGCCAAAAGTTACAGGCATCTGCATTCACGTATGGCCTGTATAGATCGAGCAGGTACAACCAAAAGCTTTAAGTGGTTCCCTAACAGATTTCAGTCAATCATGCATCGCACACTGATCAACATGGGTGATTACCACAGAAGCCCCATTCTGAGCCATGGCCTGAGCTTTTGTCTGTGCTTAGCTTGCTTAAAATTACAGGTAGGTCCATTTTTTGTCAGTCACAGATTATTGTTTTTAAGGCCATGGGTTTATTACCTGGTGTGCCCAAGAGATTGTTGTCTCTCATCAAGCGATAGTCTTCATCGCTGAGATTGTTGACAAACCGGTAGAAGGCCTCCTCCCTGTCCAGCCGGTCCAGCTGCCTTCTGCGCTGTGGCTCCGACTGGTCACTGCCACTTTGCTCTAAACTGTCAGACCCCTCCATTGATGCAGAAGGGAGAAGGGTTGAGGAGTATTATCCACCAAGATCCAGTTGCTGCAGCAAAAAAATAAAAGGAAAAACAGCAGTGCCCAGCTGCATCTTTAATGAATAGATGGACATGCTGAGTTTGCTGACCCTACAACAGGGTAGTTACCAGCAGTATGGCTCACAGATTGTCCCTATAACATCCACTTAACCACATGCTGATTGCTTTTCTTTAATATCCTACACCGTTCAAACACTAACTGGATAGTTCGCAGCCCCTTAATACAAATGGGGCCAGTTTCAGTACCAATGATACTCAAGAATTCTACAGGAAAACCTCTGAGAGCTATGACACATTAATCTAGTTCCTCAAATGTGCTCATTTTGAGTGATGGCTTTGTGAGTGTATTCCGGTAGCAGTGAACTAGCGTTAGGTACATAGGTAAAAACTCCGGTCAAAATCTGGTATCCACATGGCGCCCAAAATAAATTACAGAAGGGAATATCCATCAGTAGCTGACCAAATATACGGGTGATTTTAGGCCTAACGTTAAGACTTGAGTTAACGCTCACAGGTTACACCGCAAAGTGGCATGCTAACACTGACGCTAGCTAGGTCATAACGTTACGCTATTACGCTAAGACAGAATGTATGCGTTCACTAACCAGGTCAGAAATCACCTAGGTTAGATACCTAGCTACATATTTGGTGTAAATCGTCTGCCGGGCAGTCGTTTGTGAATTTAAAAGCCCCATGTAAAGCAAAGGGATTGGTCAAAGTCGAGAAAAACAAAATGGCATCATCTAACCAGCTATTAGCATGCTAACAGGATAGCTAACGTTAACAACCTCAGCTACCGCGTTAGCAACTGATTTAGCTTGCATTAACGTTAGCTAACAGGAAGGAAGGAATACAACGTAAACAACTAACCTCAGTGCCGTTCGCTAAACTGGTATTTTGACAGTGTTAACCGTAGCTAGTATGATAGTATTAGTTTCCACGAGTTAGCTCAACTAGCCGGTTGTGTTGGACCAGTTTTAAAGCAGGTTAGGTACCTCGTTCACTAGCCAAGTGGCTAACTTGTTTTCTAGCGAATTAACCAGCAGGATATCAGCTAACGTTAGCTGGTAACTTCTTGACAAGTACCATAAGTAGCGTTGCATCAATATGTTAAGAATTTATTTAGTACTCATCTTTGTGAGCATTACGCGAAATTAACATTTGTCTCATTTAACGTTCAAGTGTTTCATAAAAAATACATTAAAATGAGTAAGCTTAGCGTTAGCTGTGTGCGCGACGTCAACTAATGACGTTGATGACCGCTAACATTACCTAGCCAGTGCAAACAAGCTAGCTAGTGAGAATAAAGGCAATAAAAATGAAATCCAATAGATTGCAAAATTGTAACATTACCTGTTGGATTTTGTGAGTAGTTAGTTGACCGTACTGCCAAATTGTTCTTCTGAAATACTGTGAAATACGCTTAAATATTTAGTGCATCTCAGGATTCCATTTTCTGTCTTTCTAGACTAGCTACAGTGATCTTCCGGAAACTGGGGGAAGAGCGTGAGTAAGGAAACGGATGTTTGTTTTGGGTGGTGTGCCACTGTTTGGCTGCAGCGTCATGATGCGGCGATACGTGGAAATACCGCTGACCTCCAGACTTAATAAACGTAATAGCCCACAGCACTCGGGCCATTAATGGTAACTGAATTTAAAATCACCTTTTGGCTCATTTACATTTGTGTAACAGATTAACTATAATATGTCTTTGTGCTGATGGTTAAAGTTACAGTTAAATGTGTTTCCAGTGATTCCTAAACTCCTCTTTATTCCTCCCATCTGTTGCTGCTTTGCATGTTGTATCAGCAATTCATATCTATAATTATTATTAATCATCAGTAATTATTCAGTTTACTTCATTCAAGAAGAGAAAATTATGTATTTGCATAGCAACCCAAGAAAATGTATTTCCCCCAATATATATGATTCAATCATTCAATCATTTTTGACATCTCCTTGCTTTGGAGTGATCCAGCACTGGAGTGACCCATATAAAAAAAATTGAGGGTGAGCACATTGTTAGCTTGAACCCCCTAATATATGGCCATATAAATCACTATATCTGAAAGAGGTTGACATACACAAAATGTTACATATGTGATGTGTGAATACTGTGTGAATACTGTGTGAATACTGTACTTTTCCTGTTTCCTGCTGCTGTAACGCCCAAATTTCCCCTCCCGGGGATTAATAAAGTGTTATCTTATCTTATCTTATATATGTTCATATATATAAGCAGATAGAATGCCTTCAGAAAGTATTCAACCCTCTTGACCTTTTCCGTATGTTGTGGTGTTACAGCCTAGGGTTTAAAAATGATTAAATTAGGATTTAGTTATGTACACACAATTAATACAAATTAAACTCTCAAATGTTTTCAGTCAATAAATATTCAACCATTGCAAACTGACTTAAGGCGCATCCAATTTCCTTTAAATGTCCTTGTGTTGTCCACCTATGGCCAATTCAATTGATTGGACAAGATGTGGAACAAAACACGTCTAATGTATATATGGTCCTACAGATAAGAGCAGAAACTCTACCATGAATTCCAAGGAAATGTCTGTAGATTTCAAACACAAAATTATGAGAAGGCATAGACCCAGGGAAGGATATACAATTCTCAAGCATTGGGAATTCACAAGAGCACAGTAGTTCAGTTCAATGATAAAAATATGGAACTAGCCAGACTCTTCCTAAAGTTGGACGACTAAAAACATGTTTCCACATTGTCATTATGGGGTATTTTGTGTAGATTGTTCACACAAAAACAATTTACTTTTATTTTTTTAATTGTGGCTGCAACATCACAAAAAGCAGAAAAAGCCAAGGACATTGAATACTTTCTGAAGGCACATATGGTGCATATACAAAAACGGCCTGTTCTTCAATATGTAACAGATGTTGTCCGTATATTAAGGAACAGATATGATACCACCAATTCCATCTCTACAGAGGAAAACGATGATCAATTACCAAGTCAATAATATGTCCTTTTTGGGCTGCAATGAAAAGCTTTGTACTATGGTTGCAACAAAGGATGCTGCGCTGAGAAGCGTTTACTTTTACTTACTTTTTAAAGTGATTGTGTTGAACTTTTCACCTTATTCCTGCTAAATTAATTGATTTGCAATATGATGATAACAAAGTGTGTCATTAAAATGGTAGTAGAGTTGTTAGAAGGGTAGAAATGTTTGAAGGTAGATTGCCACTGACATACTTGAACCCACCAGAGGCCCGAGATACTTGTGTGGGTGGAGGATGGCCACCATTGATACAGCAGCATCCCAACAGACACCCATAGGCGACCCTTGGGCAGTACTTGGTTGGCATTCACTAATGGGCTTATGGGCCATTTGTAAACTAATGTGCAAAACACTAGTCAGTCCCCCATGGTTGCAGTTAATGGACCACTTGCTTAGGAAATTTTGGACCACTCCTGTTTTATACCTGCTAGCTGGGAATACATAGCCATCATTGCAAAAGCTACAGTAGGAGTCCATTTATCAGTGGTTGAGAGCTGCCCTGAGGATCTATCGCTGCTCTAAGCTACAGAAAAGGATGTCTGGACGTTATGGCAGTGCTAGGCCATCTTATCCTAATGTAACACCTCATAAGTCTGTGACAGAGTTGTATCGATGAAGTTTCTAATTGTAAGGATTGCTAATCTGATACGGAAATGAGTGTAGTTGCTGTTGGGGTGAACCCCCCGTTTCTTTGTAGGTTCTTTGCCTCCTTGTGATTTGGCTCAATAACAGTTAAGCCTACAAGCCTGTCGGGAAAATCCTTCCAAAATAGACATGCAGTTTCTTTCCAATATCTTACCTTATAGTCTTCTCAGTAATGATGTGAAAAAAATACAATTGTACTAATGAGAGAGCCACCTAAGGTTGTCTAAGCAACGTGAGCACAGACTGACAAAACAGCTCGGTTCTCTCGTTTAATAACCAAAGGTGTACCTGATCCATTGCATTAGACATTCCATCTTATAATTTGCTTGCTCCCTTATCTGCTATGGGTGACTAAAGAACAAAAACAATGCTAATACCACCTGACAATTTTGGAGGGATACATCACAGGATCTGTTTATGGTCTGAGACAGTATCTCCAACTCCAATTAAGCATGCCAGAATGTGTTGCAGTGTGGACCACAGCAGCCCCGCTCAGAGTTATGGATGAGCAATCACTATAGCAATGCCTGACCCTGCGTACTAATTAGATATGACATTAAAATAACATGAGCCAAAGCAGGAGTTGTGCAGAAATCAAATACGCCTTTCATCTAGGAATCTTACAACACATGTAGACTAATTGGAATTCTTTGCTTATGGGTCTATTTACAGTTACACATTTTGCTATTAAAACAAATATCAAATATAGCTGAGTAATCGGCACTATTACTATTTTGTATTGTGTAATGTGTGTAATGGCATAACATAGTCAGATGCTACGTTACAATGCCTTATGAGATATGCTCATTATAATTTCAATCTGAACAACAATTCTGTAGTCCTTATATTATGTTTACAGAGGAAGGTAGGGTGGAGAGGGCAAACACTTTATGTGTGTTGTTATATACAATAACTGGGTGGAAAAAACACAACCCAACTCTCTTCAGAAAGCAGCATTCAAAATCTTATTTTAATTTGTATATTTACTCCATAAACATTATTACAAAACTCAGCAAGTTACCAATATTACATTATCACCATACAGGCTTGATCACAAATATTTAAAACCTTTGCAACAGTTACAACAAAAACAAAAAACGAAATAATACTCAAATAATTTACATGAAAATCTATAAAACAGCAAATTGTTCACAAATTAATTTTTTTTTCCAAGTTTTTCTTTTTTTTCTTTGCTTATTTGTGTTTTGCACAGTAACACAACACTCTCACAACAAGATCATGGTCTTATTACAAAACTCCCAACAAAATGTAAATATTTCTAGTTTTCTGTTGATACTTTCATATTTTGGTTTTTAAAACCAGAAACTTGTCATTGTATATCCTTTCCACTGCCCATAGAGGCGCATAAAAGGTTACTCACACACACAAATACTTCACAGCACTTTCTAAGAAAAATATACACTTACAAAATATGTTACAAATTGGCACACAAAAAATATACAAGATTTTGTAGTGTCAAGAGTTCATTAAGATTCCTTCTGGTAACAACTCTAGACAGTATATATAAAGCTCGGTATTCTTTTAATGAAAAGAGCAAAAGTAATTCCAATCAATGTTAAAGAATCATGGAGTGAATACATCAAACATAACATAACAATATAATATACATTCATAAAGAGGGTTATGTACCTAATCTATTTTGCATTTCTTTTTTTGTTATCTCTGGGAAAACAAAAAAACAATTGTCATCTTTCTTAGCACCATTAACATGAGGCAGCTCAACAGTGGCACGTTTTAAAAAGAAAAAAGAAAAAACAACTATGAACTCAGAAAAGTACATTCAATTTGACAATAGGCAGAAATGAGAGAAGGCAGACTAAATGGGCTTGTGGCCCATGTGGAACTTCCCATCAGCAGCTTGTCTTGGTCCTAACCCTGATACACTGGAGAAAAGAAACAAAGGATCATGGCAGAGAGGAGAGAAAAAGAGAAAGATTGATTATGATTCTTGCCATATGCAAGCAATCAATTTCTATCACCTGTGCGTCAGAATAACCATATCCAGCGTGACAAGGCCAGTGTTTAAATCAAGCTTCAATATGTCAGCACATCTCCATGCAGTGTCGCTTAATTACTGCTATGTGTAAAACAGATATTTAATGTTTATAACAGAGAAAAAAAGTATAGGCATACAGTGTGTATGAATGGGCTCTGCATTTCTCTTGAACTATTCTAAAGAATAAGCTGTCTGTAGTATATATTGTGCATATTCTGATGTAGAGCCAGCTGACGTACAGTATGTTAGTGCAGTGATCCTCCAATGAATGTCTCATGTCTTTCTGATTGTAAATTTATGCTGTGGTTTGTGCATAACCCAGGTTTGTTGGGCTTAATATTGTGAAATTAATGAGTTTCCTTTCGTTGTTTCAGTTCAATGAGGCAGTGAATGAATATAAGATCATATATTACTAATACATGTTGCTTATATTAATGTCTATATGTGGGCTTACTTTTGTAGTGATATTATTTTCTGCCAAAATATTTATCCATTCAAACTGAGATGACCATTAAAAATAACATAAGAAAATACCTCCAAAAGAACCACAGTGAATTCAGAGATATGTGAAACATGTCATGATTGATATATAAAAGATTTAGAGACCAAATAAACAAGTGGTGCAACTGATAAAGTATATGGCAGTGTTTACAGATAAGTAAACTACATGAGAATGGTTGAGAAAGTTCTAATTCCATTTAAATTACCATTTCAGGTAAGAGAGGAGTAATATTCCCATGTGGAGCTAAATTTAAAGACATGCTTTCCTTCACTTACAATATTAATGATTCCATTCGTACTGAAAACTGCTTTCACATTCACATTAAATCTAACTGCAGAGAATGTAATGTCACAAGTCCATTCACGATTGATGCGTGCATCAGCATCTCTATGAGTAATAAATTGCCTTTCATTTCCAATACAAAACAGCTATTCAGTGAGGCACAGCCCCAACTGACAAAGAATTGCCTGCTTACCCTCAAACATCTGCACTACACTCTCCTTGGTCCAGAGAAAGCTTGTTTGAACATCTCCTTTTTCATCTTCCTCCTCTACAGTAGCCTTCAGAGCAGATTTCCCCTTTGCCTCTCTTTTGTTGCTTCTCAGAGCCAGGCGATGTTGAGGTAAATTGAATTTGGCAAACAAAGTGGGGAAACGAGGAGAATTCAGTCTTTCTGATTTGGTTTAGTGAGTGGTGGTGTACCACTGCCAGCTGTTGGTGCCTTTCATCAGAGAAGAGAGAAAAGTCCCAAATAAAGAATTCCTGGAGTGGCAAGTCTCTGTCAGGAGTCTCCAACCCGAGCAGCCAATATCCCAATGAATAGAAAAGAGGAACAGCCAATATTCACACATATATAAGAGGTCATTTACACAGCATTGTTACTTTTGGCACATTGATTTTAAGATTATAATGATCTTTTCTGCAAATATTGCATGTCCCTGTACAACAACATTGACAAAAATACTCTGAGGGTGGAGCTTTTATGAATTTGCAAGGTGTAAAAATGTAAATTTAAATAACCAGTTCCTCTTAAACTTCAGAAGAAAAAGAAATGCTTGATAAAAAGAAATGGGGAGTCATTCCAACTTTGAGGGGGAAAAAAACAGTAAGACGTCTGATATGTCATCAATACAAAATGGTCCCATCTTGTGTTAAAGATGTCTTGGGTTTAAATAGGGCTCATTATTTGTAGTTTTCCCTCTTGAAATGAGCCAGGCAGTGTATGAAGGACAGCAACAACAGGACATCCATATTCTGCATACAAAAACAGATGAGGAGGAGGGGTGCGTAGATGTCACTCAATGCATTTGTGTATATAGCTACATTTTTGGGGAGAAGGGGAATAAATACATAAGTCAGGGCAGCTAGTTTTGCTGAGAAAATACAAAAACAAAGTTCCTCAAAAAGGCGACAGAAGTGTTTTCAAGGCTTATTCTTTTTTTCAGACAAAAATAAAACTGAAACGACTATAAGAAGAACAAACAAAGCAGAAACAACAAAAGCAAGAAAAATGCAGCCATGGTCGTTTCAAATCTCAATCAAGCTCGACACAATCACTCAATAGGTAGTTTGCAAAGTACAAGAAGTTTTTCATGCAGATATTAATTTCCTCTTCGGGGGGTTAAAAGGAAGTGGGGGTAGTCAGGGGGAACGTAGTAGTCATGCAGCTCTGGCATAGCGTCAGTGTAGGTATGCTTGGGGAAGGAGGGCTGAGCAGGTAGTGGGGGAAGGGAAGAAGGGGGTGCAACAGCAGCTGATAACAAAATATTACCTCAGTTTCTCAAAAGAGGTCATCAGTGCTATGTCCTTATTAGGGTCTCTTTCAGCTCGCTTCCCCTTCAGTGTCTCAATCCGAGGGAACTTTGCACTGGTCTTGTGGCGGTACAGCTTTTTGTGTGCAGGCCCAGGATTAATAAAGTTGGGTTTATCAAACATGTTACAGCCCAGAGCTAGTTGAGGGAATAAGGGATGAGAGGGGTTGAATTTCGCCTGGTTTTTCCCTCCCTTTCCGCCAGCCTTTCTGCCTCTCCCAGCCCCTGTTAGCGCAGCTCCCTTTTTCTTCAGGTCAGCCTCTGTGCCTGCCAAGATTTTGAGGGTCTTTAGGTTGAGGCTATTGGCCTCAGGGGGCATACAGGCCTCAGACATTGGGTTCCACAGCGGCTCAATGGAGGCCATCATGAACCTCTGGACCTCAGCCATGCCAGAGACAATGTTGGACAGAATGTTGGAGGGTTCCTCAAATTCTCTCTGGTCGTCCCCTACCAGACTGTTGCTCTCTGACCAGCCAGTACCAGACCAGTCCCCAGTGCTGCTACTGTCAGCTAGGCCTGTACCACAACCACCTGCCTGGTTCTTTGCTGCCTTCCCCTCTAACATGGCCTTTATCTTTTTGGTGGAACGGGAATTCTGTTTGGGGGCCTTGACCTTTTCTGACTTGGGAGCTCTGGGGGCCCGGACCTTCTTTGGGCCCTGTCCTGCAGCTGTCTGTTTGTAATTGCCTTTCCTCTTTGACTTTATGCTTTTCACACCAGTCAACATCTGTCCATCAAAGTCTGTATCAATCAATCCCTTTTTATCTAAACCTAAGCCTTCCTGACTGTTAAAGTTGTGCAGTGGAAACTGGCTGTCTTCCACTGTATATGCACATACTGTGTGCTCCTGTTGCTGCATAATATCACAGTTCCACTTTGCCTCCCTACTGCAGTCCAGAGTCATATCATTCACCTCCTGGTATTCTCCAACATTCCCCGTCATCTTCAACTCACGTCCCACCACCTGAGGGGACAGGTTGGGGGTCTCAGGAGGGGAAAGCTCTGACAGCGATGAGTGCCTGAACTTGTCAGGGGTGAAGTTGGAGATATCCAGCAGGTCTGAGGACTCCCTGAGTGGGGTGAGGGCGTCCACACTCTGCTGAATCACCACTTTAGGACTGCAGTGAGCTAGGAAGCTGTCTCGGCCCTCCTCCTCACCCTCACGCTCACAAGACTTGAGGCTGAGGGAGCTGTAATTGCTAGAGGAGGCTGACAGAGAGCCCACTGAGTCATAGCTGATGAGCCTACCATTGTCTGTGCATAGGGACCCTCTCTGGTATTGCACCTGGCCCTCCACACAGGCAGACTGACACACTTGCACATCTGCCCCAGGCTGCAGCCCAGCTTCGGTCAGGTAGCTCTTCTCATAAAGCAGCCTGTCAGCTTCAGGGCTCAGCTGGCTGTAGCTAGACACTGTCAGGCTGTCATTCAGGGGCAAAGCAGCAGGGAAGTTGTTCGGTAAGATGGGAGTCTCAGGGGTCTCAGGCCCGAAGCTCTGGCTCTGACTGGTGCAGAGCTGTGGGTGCCACATCTGGGGGAAGCTGGGGCAGTTCTGGGGAGACTGTTGGAGCTCGGACTCCGAGGGAGGAGAGAGGACACAGCTCTGAGCAAGCTGCAGAGAAGAAAACTGTTTCTCCTCTAGGGACAGCCCCAGAGGATACTGCTGCCTAGAAGGCTGCTGGGGAAAATAAGAGATAGCTGCTCCACCAGAGGAGTCTGTGGCATCTAACAGGGTCTGCAGGTAGCCCCCGGGGATGACAGGGACCCCCGCCTCCACCTCCTCTGAGGAAGGAGCTTTGTCAGGGGAGCAGATGGAGGAAACAAAGGGGAATTTCTCCTCGGATGTGTGAGCGGTGGTGGTATTGTCAGAGAAATGGGGGCTGACTGTAGTTGAGCTAATGCATGCCTCTCTTAACCCAGCAGTAGGGTCCTCAATCTGTGCCGCAGCGACACAGGCATCCGTTTCATTTGTCACGCTCCTCCCCTCCTCTCCCTCTGCCTCTTTCATTTTCTTGCTCCTCAGCCTGGCTTCACTTTTGAATTTCCTTATCCTGACTGTTTTATTTCCTCCCATTCTTCTCCCCTCCCTCTCCTCCCTCACTTGGGAGCGGCTCTTGGCTGTGGCTGTGTGCGTGATGGAGTTTGAGTCTAATGTGACTGGGAGGCCTGGGGCTGCTATTATTCCTCCTACCATGGGGGTGGCCTCCTCTTTAGTGACACCTCCCTGGCCCTGATCAGAGAGCAGGGAGCCCTGTGCCGTTGCTGATTGCTCCACAGTGTGAATCCTCTGAACCTTAAGCCTGTTTGCAATCTTGTATTTCCTTTTGGGATGACTAGAATTAAAGGGGCGATGATGGCGTCCGTTTAGATGAAAACCACGTTGTTGTTTATCTCTGGCAGTCAGCTTAAGCTGCTCTTCTCTCTCTCTTTGCCTCTCTTGCCAGAAATCCTTCAGAGGAGCCAGTGTCTCATATTTGCTGACTGCGTCGGCGTTTAAGCTCACAGTATCTTCCACAGGGTCCAACTTCCCCAATTTCACTGACATGTGTCTCTCTCCTTTGAACCGGTTGATGATGATGTACTTTATGACCACAGGTGGCTCCTTACGACAGGATTTCCGACGTTTCTTGGGGCACCAGTCTACATCCTCCTCCTCTTTCTGACCAGATGGAATTTTCTCTTTTTTCTCTGCATTCTTCTCACTCTCAATGGAGTCAACGTCATATAGGTAGTCATCACTGTATCGGACCTTCCTCTTGGAGCGCAAGCCATAGTTAAGAGGGTTGGAAGGGCTGAGGAATCTCCTGGAGTGGCCCTTCTTTAGCTTGCCCTCCTGCAGGGTGTCTGAAGAGGAGCCAGTGCAGGAGCTGTCATCACTGTATTCACCCGACTCCTCGGTGGAATTGAAGTCCATTAGGTAGTTGATTTTGGGAGTGGACATCGGCGACCCCTGCGAGCCATCAAGGGGGCTTCTGCCACTGCAGTCCCCAGGCTTTTCTTCCTGTTCTGCCCCCAGGATGAGCTCATCAGTTTTGGGCTGGAGCTCTTCGGCGCCCCTCCTCAAGACCCCTGCTCCCTCCTCTTTCTTGGCACAGTTGGCCAGGACACTAGGGAAGAAGTTGAACTGGGTCTCCTCCTGGAGCACATTGGTCTTCTCCCTCATGTTGTCCTGGAATGACTCGTAACGAATCTTCAGAGAACAAACGTCGCTGCTTAGAGTAGAGTCGTCATCTTCGTCATCAAATAAGTTATCAACGTCTTCCTCAGAGAAGAGGTTAACTGACAACTCATTCTTAGAGCACAGGTCCAGCAGTTCCATCTTGCTCTCGCTGATGAACGACTCAAAGTAGCCCCAGTCCTGACCAGCGTTAGCCAACAGAACCTCTTCTCCGCTCACTTTGTCCAGCAATAGCCCCTCATACAGGTTCTTAGCTGTTGCATCGTCCTCTGGGTCATCACAGTCCTCTGTTGTTTTGTCCACATCCACTCTTTTCCCCTCACCTGGGGCTTTGGGTAGGGGGAAGCTAAGGAGCTGGTCAGAGAGGAGCTGTTCTCCATAGTGACTCACTGCCTCCCCAGCATGGCTCAGGCACTGGATGCTGATGTTGTTGATGTCAGAGAAGTCCTCTCGGCCCACGTCCCCTATTCTCACACTTAGTCCCGTCTCTGAGTCAGAGTTGGTGTTGGGGTCATGGGGAGGGTTGTGGATAGAGTTAGGGTCGGTGGCATCACGGGTCTCGATGAAGCAGCCAAGGCAGGTGCGGCTAGGTTGAAGCAGACACTCTTCTGTCAGGGCAGACACAGTGCCAGGCTCCATCATTGTAGCTGACACAGGGAGGGCAATGGGCAGTGGAAGGGGGATCTTGTCTCCCGTTGGGCCCCAGGAACTTACAGCCGGGGTAGGAAGTGAGGTGGGAGTTGAAGTGTTGTGAAGATGGGGGACTATAGGTGGGGCCTCATTGGTGGGAGGGCAGGGGGCCACAGTCAGGCCCAGAGAGGGGTCAGTGCCAAGGGGCAGGGGGAGGGTTGGTGGTGTAGGCGTGGTCCTCTGATGTGGCAGGCAGGCCCTCTGTAAAGTCTCTGCAGCAGGAGGAGGTGAGGGTGGAGGATGAGCAGCATCAACGAGTCCACGCAGCCTCAGATCACCACTCTGCTCACATATCCCTGGAGGATTAAAAGAAGGTTTCAGTTCTTTCTACTCTTTGAACTGTAAATAAGTCTAAAGTTAAATTAAGTTTTTTTTGTGGTTACCCTGACATTTATTCTGGGCTGGCAAAATGTAATTAGAGTGTCAATTAACCCCCTAAAGCTCAAATTGACATTTTGTGATGGCAACCTTAAACATTAATAACAGTCAGTTTGGTACTAGATTTATTATTAGCTATGTCAAGTTGGGTAATGACAATTTTTGGAATTTTTCCGAATGTGGTTCAGAATAAGCTAGGAGTAACACAGCCATACCAAATTTCTTATCGAATACATACAATAGATTCAGGAATCGGGACACCTGTCTGCGTAATCTCGTGTTGAGTAGACCTTTTAAGAATTTGTAAACAATTCTAGTGTAAGTCATTCCATATATTTTCATAGCTGTAGTAACTGATTTTTTTTTTAACAGAACAAAAGGACTTAACAGAAACAGAAACAAAAAGTGAAAGCTTTCTGAATGTCCTGCAAGAGGGCTCCATTAGTGATCAATAGGATGACATTCATTTAAGGAGGTTACTAAAAGATTTGTAATTTCATGGTAATATAGTAACTTTTTATGAATGGACAGAAAACAGGAAAAGCCACTCAAAATATGAATTGTGTCATCTCAGTACAAGCAAATCGAACGTAGCTTTTTAAGTAACATGATAACACAACATTCCCAAGATTAGCAGCAGCACTGATAGTAATGACTAAACTGAAAGTAGGTTTTGGTGAGTTCCTGCAGGTCGACCATGACAATGTCTTAATCAGTTGAAGAGATCCGTCTGATGAGTAACAATCAAAACCCACAGTAGCTGGCTTGCAGCAGCAGGCAGATAGCTTTGTTTGCTCTGCATAATTAGATGACAGCAACGGAGGCAGGTACGTACACATGGGACATGACAGGCCCATATGCTGGAGACTGTATAACCAATATCATCTACACCTGTCTCCTTCCACACTCGCAAGCTGCTGCCTTACACATATTCTTTAATACCAGAAAAATGTATGTGTACAAAAGATGAGTCATATACCACAACAGAGGTTACCATCCCGTATTTTAGTGGATGCACTCGACCATTGTTGGGGTAGCGATAACTGCTTGAGTGCATGGCTGCTTAACAAACAGTATTCAACATGGCTGCATCGGTAGAGTGAGTAAATCTTTGAATATGGATATGATCTGAGAGTGGTTTAACGAGGTAATGAAATTTCTGAGAGCAGGTCCCTATGGGTCTGCGGCCTGCAGACACATCGGAGCAGCCAGAACGCCCAGTATACAACTGCGCTACTGTCATACTTAATGAAGAAAATCTCAAGAGAAATAAGCATCTCCTCTCCCCCTCTCCAACTCAGAAAACGGTTACGGCAGCAACTTCTCAGACGCTGCGGAAGCGTCACTGCGAGGGCGTTTGCCATCGGTTCGCTCCACTCTGTGAGCCACAATGGGCACAGAGCCAAAAGCACTTTACTGACCCGTGTTCTCTGTGGAGAAAGTCAGAAGGACAAATATTCTCTTTTTTTCCATTCAACAAGAATATTCCTTTTAGTATTGCTTTCTGAGCCACATTCCATAACATGTCGCTTTGTGAAAATGTTGTATGTTTTTATATTTTTAGCCTATTCGTGATTGTTGTCCTTTACTGTGGTACTGCTGAGGGCTGGGGGGAACGATATTTCGTTTTTTTATGCATGCAAGTGTACAAAGAAAATGACAAATAAAGAAATCTTGAA
>CABFOP010081845.1:0-14411 GCA_900683385.1 Anoplogaster cornuta
AGGGGAAAGAGCATTGGGGGGAGGGGGGAGGGGAGGGGAGGGTAGAAGAAGAAAAACCATCAAAAAGAACAAAAAGGCGAGTCTGTATTTTTCAATTTGTAAATAATCCATATGCATGGAAGTTAAAGAGCAAGAGTGGCACGTGTTTGCATCATTTTTTAAATTTAGAAATATTTATTCTTTACCAATATTCAAAAAGGTGTACATTTGCTGTGTAGGTTGAGTCTCTCTTCCCCCCCGCAATAGAGTGTGGGCATTTGGAGGTATTTCGCATTAAGGCAAAACCCCTCCATCATCCTCCATCTCTTCAGAGCGGTGCACAAGTTACACCTTACCAGTAACTCTAAATGGGGACTGATAGAAAGCGTTAATCTTACTTACCAAGTGATGAGATTGAGGACTCTGAAAGTGCACAGCTGGTTAAGAAAAAAACTCAAATTTACAGGTGAGGTGAAATGCACCAACCTTGTCTCCCTCTATGCTAACCTTTTTGCTGTACTCTCTCTTAGTTGTTTTTAGAGATTAACATTTAAGAACATTACTAATTATTTACAAGAGCCAAACTGAGTGACATTCACTCATTTGTTTTTTTCTCTTTCCCGACATGGCTTGAGGTAGCCCTCTTTAAGCTCAGCTTGCACCTTGGGGATTGAATGAGGCTAATGGAATGTACTGACAGCACAGCTTTTGTTGCTGGTAATTGGGCTGGATCACTATCAGACAGAGTCAGGCATTTGCATCACTAGCTGGGAATTCTGGGTACCATGGGGCTGATGATGGCCATGCTTCTTTTGAAGAGATCGCTGCAGCAAGTCTGAACATTACTTTAAACCAAGCTACATAGAAGGACGTCCGTGAGCCTTAGTGGACAGATGAGGAATATAGGGCAAAGTTCTGAGAGTTGTAGGATTGTTCTATGATACCGTTTTACTTTTGCATTAAAGACTGTTTTCATAGGGCAAAGTTCTGAGAGTTGTAGGATTGTTCTATGATACCGTTTTACTTTTGCATTAAAGACCGTGTTTTCACACATAGGTTGAAGATTTGACATTGAAATGTCAGTGCCCCTCCAGGTATTGCATTGTTCTGTGTGGTGGTTGCTCTGGATGTCAAGCTATCTGCTTGTAAATGCTCGCATATGTCTCTGCACTATAGCAGTCTTCACAAGATTGACTGGAGGGGACGTGAATATACAGCTACTGGTGCAAGTCAGAAGATGACACCAAAGTGTCAGCCATCATTCACACATACTTTGCCCCAGTTTCAGATCTTTGGGGAATTCTCTCCCAAATGCTTCTTATGTGTTCCACAAACTATTATTTTATCCTAGCAAAACTATAAACTGTATTGTTTATTTGAATAAATGTCATGAGAAATCTCATTATTGGGAGTACTGTGTGAGTCATTAGAATAGGCTTGGTCTCAATCATATGAATTACCCAAATGTCCACAATGCATTAATGCGATGTGTATTTCTCAATGTAGTGTATTCTACAAACCTTGACAGAGCTGTTTGTCTTCCATAAAAGGGGCGAAGTGATTGAATTTGCTAACCTATGATGAATACATTTGTTTTTAGGCAAAATGTTAGCTTTTTGCACCAATTTTACTTGCAGGTTGTTAATATAAAGATACCAAGTTGTTTGTATGATGTCACTTTTCAATTCATTTTGTGTTTCTCAAGTCTCAAACTAATAACACAAGTTGAATGGATAATGACAAAGATGGGCAATTTGCTCTAAACTGTCTTGCAGGTACTGACCACCAGCTATTGCTGTGATCATTAGGCTAATATGCTCTCCATGGCTCACTGTTGTCATTGTGTGCTAGTAGTTCATGAACAAGTTAACATTCAAAGTAACAGAAGCAGCTACTTTCATTTCATTTAATTGAGACATCCAAAAACTTTTAATACTTTTCTACATATATCTTTTCTTTATGCTTATCAAAGGTGTTTAATTCTTCTTTACATAGTGTAAAAAATGTGGAAAAACTAGTTGTTTGTTTTGGAGAAAATATTAAAGTGCAAAATGTTGCAAACATCCTTCTGGCATGGGTGATTGTTTCATAATGCACACAATATACATCTTTCCTGTGGCAGCAGCCATTTTTATTAAAAATGTTATGGCCACAAACAATATTTGATGTGTTTCTAACTATGTCCTGATCCTGAATAAGAATACCAAAATGTATAACTTGTACAATCCCCCACCCCAATCTGTTGAAATCCAGTTTTCAACTGGCTGGATCTTTTCCATAGATAACATTACAGGGAATTTGCAAGCAAGAATTTTGCCACACGATGGGGACAGAGACCATGTGACTGATAGTTAGTTTTAGACTTTTCTAAAAAGCAATTTTTTTGACAAAATTGATTGCCAGTTTTTAAGAAGCCTTAAATACTCATTTGGCTCTCATTGTGTAATTGTTTTGATCAGTCATGGCATGAAGCCTGCCCTAGGTATCCCTAATGTTGGCTGGCTCATTCTGGTATATGAACCACATCTCCAGGCATACACATCACGCCAAAGTATGGTGCTGGCCTACAGCCATGCCAAAAACATATCCAGCAAGGAATTATCAAAATTTTAATGTGATTGAGTTTGTGGGTGGGGTGACACATGGGCCAAAGTAATTTTGACTCTTTATAGGACTAGTATAGTCTAATTATCCACACCCCACTAACCAACTCATTCAGGAATGCAGGATATTTTTATAGTCAAATTTGTATTGTTTTTGTCCTCTAGTTGAGTTGAAAATGTGTAGCTGGTAACCTGTTAATGATAGATTGAGTGAAATCATGAGAAGGCGAGGTCTTATAGGAATACATAGGAATCACATCAATGCAAATAATAGTGTGAATAAGCAATCAGTCTGCACATTCCCTTAAATGCCTCCTCTCATTGGGCCTCATTCAGGAAATGCCAAACCCCATTACCAACAAGATTCATTGACCTTGTAGAAAAAAAGACATAATAGGCTGAAATGCTGTATTTGCCGATCTATAACAATACAAGATTATCAAACGTGTAATGGGTACAATTACTATACAATTACATAGTCCTACCATCTGATGAAGATGCAGCCTGGATCTGATCTGTGTTGTGGCAATTTAAGTCAATTATACTTTATCTAGTCGGTGACACAATATATGTCAGAGAGCCCTCTTCACTTTATTGCTTGCAAGCAGAGCTGAAACTACACACCAGAATGTATGCAGAATGAGCTGAGGAATTCAGTTCACCAGATACATTTATACACGTGACTGTCCATCTAAACACACACACAGGAAAAGGCAGATAAGTGAAGATATGCAAGGCCGTGCAGGGTCACAAGGGGCCATAAAGGGGCTAATCCCTGTAATAAAAAGCAACATCCTCCAGCACTTTATGACTTTATGACCAGGTCCTTGAGATTCCCTCGGTTAAGTCTTGGGTCGGAGATAAAGAGGTTTCATGCTTAGAAGTTTTCCACTAGCTGTAACTATACTTATAAGCATTACATCATTATTTTCCATAAGTGTCCAACTCCAATGCCAACTGGACACCTGACAGTGAGGCCTGTTAATTGGTCCTCTTATCCATGGCGGCTAGAGCCACAGTGCGCTGCCATCCTCCTGTGGCTGATATGCGCCTACTCCTCCTTTTTTGCGATCTAGTTTTGCATCGAACCATTAATTTTTTTTTACCTCAGCAACGGTGTGTTTCTGCTGAAACAACATTGACAGCATTAATAATTCCCTGCCATACTTTATCAGTTCTTGTGAGTTTCCGCTGCTTATGCTTCTGAAAACTCTTTTCTCACACACGCATGCTTGACTCCGCCAAGCTTCTCTTTTCCCTCTTTTCCCCTGGTTTACTCGCACACGACCCTTCCGTCTGCAGCCTTTTAAGGTGTTGAACAGCGTTTACCTGTATAAATCGGCTTAACAGGCACGGGCATCCGAACGATCGGCATTCATTTGTTCTACGCACAAATGGAGGTTTCCCGAATGTTTCATGAATCCCACGTACATGTTTTCGTACGCACATAAATACGACAAATGTATGAATAATTTACGAAAACTTTCTTGAATGAGGCCCATTGTCTTTGCACCATTTGAATGGGATGAGAGTGCTATGAGAGTCCAGTGCTATGAGTGTTTTGTAACATTTATTAACAATCATTCAACAAATTCAACCAGAGATATGTGGTTGAAAAACAACAAACCACATTATACTGTATTTATCCTGAGATATAGCAGTTCAAGAAACACATTAATGAAAAGACAATATGCTCCCTTTAAGGCAGAGCTATCTACAGCATGACAGAAAATACAGAATTTGTCAAAGCATTACACACATTTAAGACAGACAAGAAAATGTGATATTACAAGCATGTTTCAACTATTAAGTCACTGCAAAATCTAAGTCATAAAAAAACAATCATACAACATTTTAAAATCAAATTACAGGAAAAAAAATAGGTGAAAGTTTTGGTATTCACAGTGATGGAAATACCCTGATACAGGAGCAGCTCAGCAAGATTACTTTTCAGCAGCTTAGTTCAGAGGTATAATAATGCCACTCTGGCTTCAGTTACATATTAAAATACAAACGATAATCAGGTGAAAATAAAAACAATTATTGTAAATCCTACATACATGTGACTATTAATAGAAAGGGGGTGGATGGATCTCTGAAAAAATGTGGGAAAACATTTTCAGAATTAAAAGTTGTCTAGTGACATTTTTCTCATGTCATAACCATACCCTCATTGGTAGAGTAACCACTCCACTTCATAAACCATTTCAATCACTGAAAGAATGTGTCAACGGTGATGATAATGAAGGATTTAAAAATTGTGAATTTCCAATAAGTTAAGAAGTCTAACAGTCAGTAACATTACTTAAGGTGCTAAATTGCACTCTATAGCTCCCAAATAAAAGAATGCGTGGTTGACCTCATTGCCAAAAATATCCTGTCCAACTCCATTCCTGAGGAAGTTGGGTAAATGTTCATAGCTGAAATGAAAATCAGCCTGTTGTTGACAACAAAAGGCAGTGGGAAACATAGTGGAAAGTATCAATCAGAGGACCAAAAACAAACATGACAGCAATGTGTTTGGGGCAAACTAGTCCTCTATTTTGAGCCAGCCTTTTTTATAGTCTATCAGCAGCTCCAGGTAGTACGTCCACCCTGGCTCACTGTCATACCTGACCTCAAACACAGTCTTCAGAGGGTTGGGGTGAGCCTCATGGATACGCACCACCTCTCCTCTGTACCACACCTCTGACTTGTCATCCTCCTCATATAGATGGCGAATCTTCTTTCCCACCAGGTCTGGGTAGTAGATCTTCATGGCCCGCCGGGCCCTCTGGACAGCCGAGCGCAGGACCCAATGCCTCCTGTGCTCAGCACTGTGGCAGGCAGACAAGTAGGGACAATATTTGATCTTTAAGAAGGACCTGTGCAGTCTTTTAGAAGAGGCGGTAAGGGGTCGTAGGGCATGAGGCAAACCTCCTGTTCTCTGCCACCTATGGGTAACCTTGGATGCCATTCTCTTGTGGAGGTGCTCCTCAATGCTCCTCTCTCTGGTCTCTTCTCTCTCCCCATCCTCAACTTGTGAGACAGAAGGATCAGAAATTGTCCCTGAGTCAGAGATTGCTTGGTAGCTGGCCTTTCTCCTGTTTAGACCTTTGCTAAACAGCACCCTCCTCAGTTTGAGAGTCATGCTTGAACAGTTCCTGGATCTGACATGAGATTTGGCTGAGCCTGAGGACTGGCTGACATAAAGTGGAATGGAGGCTCCCTCTCTTTCTGTGTCACTGGGAGATGAAGAGAGTTCATCTGAGGACAAAGGACGTGTCCATGAGTCCTGCAATTCGTTTTGAGGGACAATGAGCAAAGTATCCTCCTCCGCAACCATATAGTCACTTCCTCCATTCACAATTCCTTTAAAGGAATGGCCATTCCGGTCTTTCTTGCTGAGTCTGTTCACAACGCATCTATATCCAGCCTTCTCTGTGTATGCCACTTCTTCCTCCTCTGTCGAAGTGTTCTCCTCCAAAAACATACGCCTGGAGCTGCTCTTGACCCTGCCTTTTTTTCTTTTCTTGTTTAAATGTGATTCTGTCTGCTGGTCCTTCTGTTTCTGCTGGTCTGAACCAGAGAATGGTGAGGCATGTTGGAGCTGGTGGAGAATGGTGGAGCGGTCAATCTCTTCACAATCTTCATGTGGGTCTCTCGTAGCAGAATCATCCATCTCTAATCCTGCAACACAGGGAGAGGTTTGTAATAATTACAAAAATATGTCAGATTTGTAAAAATAGTTTGATGACAAAATATGTGGGAAAGTAATCTTGAGTTAAAAAGCGTGCAGATTTGATTTAAGTGATTTTAAGTGAGGAACACAAGTCAGAGGGATGGTGAGGATTTGTGAGGAAAATAGAAGTTACTGGAAGTCAAGAGTTAAATGAAACATGCAGAACACAGATTCAGTTGTTTCCACAGATGCTATCCCAAACAGAGCAAGCCACCACCATCATTGGGACCAAACGGTCAACTGAGTCCCAGAGTGAATACAGGCCAAAAAGTGTCACTGCAAGCAGACGGGAGTATTATTCATGGCAGCAGCATTCCCAGGTAACTTTACCCACATTGTTTAATTGTGATTTTTTTATTTTAACGGCAGTATATCTGACTACATGAGCAATAATCTTACAATGAGTTATTTTAAATAAATATAACTACTTAGCATTTACTTTCACTGCATCACTTTTCATCTGCCTTCACATTAGCCAACCATACCCATATAATGTGGATATAGGAAAACATTTATCTAAATGAGCGTTTACCTTGCATTTTATGGCTGATAAAAACAGCCCCCAGCTTGCCTCCATCCACAACCCCAACCACATCCCTGCCTCCAGCTCTGACTGAGTATTCCAGCTCAGTTTTATTTTTGTATATAGTTATTGGTAAATCAAAATATTCACACTGCAAGAAAGACAGCTGATTTGATTCCTCCCCCTGGGCTGCCACCACCTTGCCTAACAATTTTCCTGCAGAAAACACAGAGCCTCTTAACTCTACCAGACAAAGTTGACAAATCCATACTTCCTTATTCAGCACACAAGTAAAAGTATAAAGTGTTCATTAATATCAGTAGGCATGGTGATTGGATGGCATGACCCTCTCATTGTGTTACACCATTTAAACTGAAAAGGGTGTGCTAGGAGTAGACACGGGGGTGGGGGGGGAAAATCAGCTGCTACAACGGATGCTATCAATAAGGGATAAAACAGCAGTGAAACAAGAATGAGACAAAACATCAGATATCAAGTCAAATTCCCCAAAACGTGAACAGTAACATCAGCAGCCAACAGAAATTCAATAAGCCCAATTCAATTAGGATTTTTATGGAAATAAAAAACAGGTGTTGGAGAAGGCCACAAAGCAAAAAGACCAATATCTAGAGATACATTGGCTTATAAAATGGATTCATAATTCTGATTCATAATACCACTTGTTCAGTTCCACTTCCCACTGTGATTAAACAACAATGAAATGTGACTATTTGAGTGAACTGTGTCGTGGAAAATTGCCTGTAAGCACTCAATAATCTTGAAATAACACACAAATCACCGACAGGTTGAAGTATGAAAATATATTGTTTACAGATATATCTTGTCACAGGTCCCATAGAAAGTCAAGATCTCTCTCGGTGCTCTCTCTCTCTCTCTCTCTGAAAATCAGCCCACTACCATCTTTATAGTTTATTTGGAGACAAAGAAGTTTCTTATGATTGGTTCTTAGGGTGACCTGGTACAACCTATCTCCACATAGTATTACAGAGGTCAGATTTATGACTTCCTTTAAGGGCCTCACTGGCCTGTTGTGCAATACTCAGGCACATATCCATGGCATGTAACACACATGGTTGAAGTACAGCTACCCACAGAATGATAAATGATCAATTCTAGTATTCCATGCTAATTTACTTTCACAACTGTTTCAAGATTGGGGTGGGCGGGTGATGATAAAACGGGGACATCATCATCATCTGAAACCATGGAATTCTCACTAACCCAGAGGGCACAGAAGGAGCCAGTATGCACCGCATGACCCCCTCTGTGCACCCATGTCATTTCCTTCTTCCTTTCCTTCCTTCCTTCCTTCCTTCCTTCCTTCCTTTGAGTAACATGATCCAACAGCCTGTTTCAAACTCTCTTTAGACTTGGGTAACCTATCTATTATGATGGGGAGGTTAATTCTTCCCACACATATGCCTCCACCATAACAACCAGTTGATTGTGATTAGTAAGCTGAAATGTTACTTGGTGATCAGGAGAAAAAACAAAACAAAGAAAGGTGAGCTGAGGGACAACATAACAAAAGACAAATATACCTGGACTCTCTTTTGGACATCAGGTGAGGTCGATTCTGCAAAAAAATAAATGGATTGGAAATATAATATTTATTGCCTTGATCAGCTCTAAACAAAACGGCCAAGAATGCAGAGAATATGCTCATAATTATAATAATTTGAGGGAAAACCATGATGTAGTCAACACTGACAATTTGATACCCTATAATAATGCTGTTCAGATTGTAACGTACAGAAGAATCAGTACATTACAGTCTACAAAAAAGGGGATTTCCAGAAATCTGAATGAAAAGGCAGGAAATACTGTTGCTTGGTCACGGATCACATGGTCAAATGCAATAAATCACACTGGTGTCGGCCTGAGGTCTTGGAATCATCTTTCAAATCCTTTATACATCAAGTTTACTTGTGTCTCTAATCAATCTGAATTATCTGTGTGAATATCAATAAATGGGGCTGGTGAGATGGTGGCTTTTTACCTAAAATGGTATCATGTGGTTCCTTTCTAAACAAACAAAATGTTGTAATCAGTCATGTTGTTTCCATAAGTTACACCATCAGCAGAAGTGGAAACATCAAGTTCCTTATTATTTACAGAGTGGAGACTTAAGAGACCTGACTAACATTAATATAAATAGACCATATGACACAAAGTATCAGATTTCTGATTACATATCAAGGCAACAAATGAAAAGCCACCGGTCAACATCTAAACACAATCTTGTAAAAGCATTAAATTGTCTGTGAAAGAGTGCTAAAATCCGAAAGACCTCCAATGTCATCTAATTTTAGTCATGCAATTGATTTGATATTTGCCTTAATGATAGTAATGTCATCTTATTATAGCAGTCCAAATAAGGAAAAGTAAAAATAATAAATTGCAATATATCACAGTAATGAATTGCAATCTTGGTGACTAAACAATTGCAGTAATAATTGCAATTGTATAATGTTCTAGGTGTGTTGATAATAATGCCTAATGATCATCAGGTTTATGTGTGTGCATGCACCCACTATACATGTGAGGTGTGGTGCCAACCTCCCTCCAGTGAATGTTTCTGTTCCTTTTTCCTTCATGAAAATGTGTTCACTTCAGTATTGCTTAGATAAGCAATTCTGTGTTCAGCATTGCCCAATGTAGTGTGGTTATGAGTGACTGAACTAATTTGACTAACTTGTGAAATTTGATTTCACAATCATAAAAAATAAACACACACCAACCAACTAGCTCATAGCACAATTCATTGGAAAGACAGAAAAAAGCCTGGGGACTAGGATAACGTTTTTGATTACATATAAAATGTTAAACAAAATGTCTCAAATACTGGACTACCCGTTTTTTTCTTTACCAGGAAAACATTCACTACAGTAGAAATGTACCTCAGTAATTCCAAAGTGAACATACACTTACCCAGACGCTTGCAGACACAGGCATAATAGAAAAGGTTGACCACATCAGAGTAGATGTCAGGCAGGTGCTTAAGGGACAGGAGTCTCCTGAGCTTGGAGGAGCAGGTCCGTTTGTGGAGCTGGATCAGGATCTTCTCTTCAGAAAGTGTGGTGGGCCGCAGCTCTACTTTGTGCTCCTGCAGGACTTGGTCAATGAAACCGCCCAGGACCTGAGGGAACAGCAGTTCCTTCAGCACCAGCATGGGGATGAACACGGCCCTTGCCCGTATAACATGTGGAAACGGACAGTGGACAAGCTCCTGGACAACGTACTCTATCAACCTCTCATGAACCGTATGTAATGCTGACTTTATCTCCTCACTAAGCCACACCTCCCTGGCTTTGACCCCCAACAGACTGGACACTTTCTGGATTTTGGTTGTAGGGGATGTGGGGTTGGTCAGATCCAACTTAGTCAGCCAGGTTCTAAGCTCCTGCTCTGGAGAAACTGACACAAAGCTGGATATTAGATTGCAAAGGGAATGGTGCAGCTCAAGGAAGTGCTTGCGGACAGGTTTTTGGAGCTCAAGTTTGACTTCAGCTGTTTGCTGAACAGGTGGCTTCTCTGGGGTTAGGACGGGGGTAGGACGCAGAGTTTCAGGGAGGACAATTTTGTAGGTAGTTGTAGACAGTTTTAGACAATGGGGGGGGATGTTGTGGAAGTTCAGTTTGCTATCAGGTGTTTGAGGTGGAGTAATGCATTTAGGGCGAGGGATGACCATCTGTTCACATGGTTGATGGGTATCGCCCTGAGTAGAAGATCCTGCAATCATGTCTGCTGTCAGCTCACCTTGTTTGGCATCATCTGAAGTCTTATCTTTAACTGCTACTAAGGGTTTACTTCCGAATTCATCAGCTTCACATTTCTTAATCACAAACATGGGCCCAGTGTCAGATGAACTAGTCTCCTCAACCTCTTCTTTGACTGTTCTCTCCCTGCAGTCATCTGGATTCATTTTGCAAAGATTAACATGGTTTTCAATCAAGTTGTCTGCATCTCGTGGATCTAGCTTTTCCAACTTTATATTTTTGGGTTCAAGGATTTCTACAACAGGCTTTTCTGTTAGAGTATCTTGACAGATTTTAATGTTATCGTCTTTGGGGACTAGACAGACAACAGGTTGCTGTCCATCTCTCTTTGGCCCTTCCTCTTGGATGCATGGCTCGGGTTTGATTGCACAGGGCCTAGAAGATTGGTTAATTCTCTGAGGTCCTTTGGCTGGAAGTAACACTCCAGAGGCCTCCAGGTAGGCTTTGTAAGGGGCCAAGCTGAAGACATTGTCAATGATTGGCATAGGAGGAGAGTCAGGTTTATAATCAGCCTCTACTTGTACATTCTTGATTTCCATCTTTTGTCGTTTCTTAAAAAGGTCCATTTCAAGTAAATCTCTATTCTCTTCTTTAATTTTGATGGATGGGGATGTGTGATGAATTCTCTTCCGGCTCCCATTACAAACAGTAGTGCCTACACCGGATGCAGAGGCATGGTGCTCGTTTCTAGTTGCAACAGCAGGAGAGCAAATGTTTTTTGGATTAGCACTATAATTGACAGCTTTGTGGATCTGATCCCCATTGTAAGCCGGAGACTGGGACAGCCAAGCCTGTGGGGAATCAACCATGCCTTGGAGATGCTTTAGAGATGTGACTTGGGCTTTATAGTGGGAGTAGTCCAGGGGTCGGTCCATATGCACGTTTGTTGGGGAAGGGCTGGGTCGATTCATGTGCATGCTGATGATGGGCGATAAAACTCTCATTTGTATGCTGGCTGGTGTGACACTAGCTTGGTCCACATGTAGGCACACTGGGGACGCACATGATCGGTCAACATGCAGGCTGGCATTGGGTTGGTCCTTATGTAAGTTATCAGAGGAGGCCAGGGGTCCATTCATATGTAGACCGGATGGGGAAGTGGTTACACCATTAGAGTACAAGCTCAGCGGTATATGTTGCAGTTTTGGGGAGGCTCTCAATTGGCTTGCATTCAGATTCATTCTAGGAACTGCATAACACGGGTAGTCAAAACCCTGCATAAAGGAATGTATCGGCAAGGTTTTAGTGCTAGGCATAGGAATTTCACCATGAATAGGCTGGGAGACAAGGTAACGTTCCCGGGGGTTAGAGATTGTGTGTTTAGGAACAATGGGAAAAACATCTTCTCTATGCTTCCCCCCAGTATCTTTATACACTGCCCTGCTTTCTAACTCCACATTTGCCTGGGGATAGTAAAACATAGGGTGCTGTGGTAGCTGGCCATATTTGGACATGGGAGAACGGTCCTGATAAACTTCTGAGGTCATACGCTCATATGTACGAGGATGGGAATGGTACAGGCTATGATAGCCTTTGGGGGAAGTCTGGCTCTGCTCATTTAAGGGGCCAAACAATGTGTGACTCGGTGTACTGGGGTAACTGCTATAGTTTGGCTCAATATAGGCAGGTAAAGCCCTTGTTCTACTTGGGCTCAAGCTGTGGTATTTCTCCATGTCCTTGAATGGTAGTCTTTCTGCATTGGGCTCAAACTGTAGACCTCTATGATGCATCAATGTCTCTTGTGCCTTCTTCTGGATGGGCGATCTCCGACTGTAGTGAGTATCCGTGTGCATCCACTCACCCTCATAGACAGTGTTTGGCATCCTCTGAGGCCCATGCTCCACACTGTATCGCTGTCCTAACATACAACCCAATTCATTACAGCAGGGGCCATGTCCATAAATTGGTTTGGGAATCGCTAGATAAACTGAGTTTTCAGATGGGGAAGATGGATTCACACCTCTAGCAGTCTGCTTTCTCTGAGGCGTAGTGTCTGTGGGACTGCTGATTTCAGGACTCCGAGTGTAATATGTAAAACCCTGTTGGCCTGGGGTGTGACGTACAGAAGGTGAATGAGAATGGCTTTCCTCTGTAGAGGTCTTGTTGTCTGGCTTGCAAATTACGTGGTTTTGTCCCTCCATGGCAGAGAGCTGACTCACAGGACTCCTGCCATCCAGCAAAGAGGTTTTTGAGTTGTTCCAAGTAGGAGTAAATGCTGCTCCATCCTTTCCTCTAGGGTCATAGGTAAAGTAGGCCCCACTGTAGTGTAGAGGCTGCTTAATCAGGAAACCAGACATACTTGGCTTTGACAGTCCTGGAGATGCTTTGGTCCGCTCAAATAATGGCATCTTGTTTTGAGCCACTGGGTCAATGAGGCTCTGCACTGATTTGCTGCTCATCATGTAGTAAGTCTGTAATGATGATCCAATAATATTGTTCCAGACCTAAGAATGTAAAAAAACAAACACATTAGTCTTGTTGGAATACAATTTTAAATATCTATGTAAGATTAAGACAGACTAGTTAAGGAGATCCATCTCCTTAGTGTGCATCAACGTTTGCCTCAGACATAGAACAAGTCAGTCTCTCAAAGGAAATGGACTGAGAGAAGCAATCTTTACACACATAAAGGGGGTCATTATTAGAATACAACTGGGCTGAGGCGCCGTCCATGACAAACCCTGGGGCTTATCACATGTGTCACATACATCCATATCAGCCTAAAGATGTTGGCTGAAGCATACAGTAAGTGAAATGCAAGAAGTCGCAAACAAGTTACAAACTAAGGAATGTGGAAGAATGATTTCTAACCTAATGATTACGTAAGGATAATTAGTAAACAAGACTAAGAATAAATGCAAAGAATTCTGCTACTCCTACAATATGAGAGCTTGTTACTTTTTAACATGTCACAGTAAACAAGCAAAGCAAACCGTCAGTGTGCTGCAGCATTACCACTTTTAATACTTTTACGTAATGTCCTGGTGTGGTTTAAAGCGCTTCACACTTCAAGCCCACATCTACAAATATGAAACCTGCAATGTAACTGAACTACAGTACCAAAACATATTCAACCATTATGAGTGTCTTATTTGATGTGTTGCTGTAAGGTTTTACTATGACTCATTTCTCAGCAGGTTGTACTGCAGTGACACTGCAATATAAACTAAGTATATTCTATCATCACTATCTCTTGCACGCAAACCAGAACTTTTAACCTGAAAGTCACCACAGCATATTTTTCCATTCTGTAAAATATTACCAGCCTACAGTAGTGGCTACAGCATGAGTCTTTTTCAAGCATTTCTTGAATGTTATACATTAGAAACATATTGGCATATTGAACAACATGAATCCAACTAGTTACCAGATCATTCCACGCAAGTTCTGACAGCTGAAAAGAGACTAAACATGGTTTCCAAACAAATTGTCCACTTAGAAGTCTCCTTACTCACTACTCCCTACCCCTCCCTACTCCCTACTCACTACTCCCTACCCTGCAGCCCTCGGGCCCCTCTCCTGCTCTGCCCTGGGAGCTGTGCATCAGGTGACATTTCCTGTGAGTGTGCTGCTCCTTGTTTGAGACCAGAACCAGTCCAAGTGAAGACAGCCCAAATACTCACAGATGTTATCAGGGCATCCTGTCGACACATTTGAGAAAATAGAAAATCTTCTCTGCATAGTGAGAATCTAAGTTTCATGTGCAAGGAGGAAACGAGGCAGAGCTGTTTTCAGCCGTTTGAAAACCACATTTTGTGTGTGTGTGTGTGTGGGTGTGCGTGTGG
>CABFOP010081847.1:0-13495 GCA_900683385.1 Anoplogaster cornuta
CTGTTTTATTTCTTCTCAAATTCCGTTTTATTTTTTCCCTTTTTCGGATTTTACGGTTTTATTTTTTCTTGATTCATTTTTTTGTGTGTAATGTTATCAAAAAAATTTTTACCATCAATAAATGTGTCTGATATGTAACCATGACAAGAGTAACAATAAACACCATTCAAACACCAACTAGCTGATATCAATAATTATTGTTTTTTATACAACCTTTTATTTTGAAATGTTTTATTTTGACCAGATGCTCTATACCGACTTCCTGCTTGACACATTCGCTAAAAATAGACGATGGCAAAATTATCATTGTAATTACTCAACATTATTTGACCTGCTCTGTGCCCTAGATTATAATCAATCCAGTTTAAATATCTTTATTTAAACTGGATTATAACCAATCCAGTTTAAATATCTTTATTTAAACTGGATTATAACCAATTCAGTCCTTTTGACCAGTTTAAATATCTTTATTTAAACGGAAATCAGTTTCACTGCAACTCTGCATCGAGATTTAGGGAATTACTACTTTTAAAAGTAACAACGGCAGTAAAACTGTAATCCGCGGTTCATATGGGTGCTGAACCGTGGGGGGCGGTCCATACAGATCACAGATCAACTACGGTCTGTTAATGGTCAGCCTTCTTCCATAACGGTGCTTCACATTATAAAATAAAGTGCTTAAATTTTACACAAAAATCTCCATGGCATTCCGCGTTTATGTGTAAATTCCACTTTTTAACCAGATTCTGTGATTCCGTCCGCATTTTCCGCAAAATGTAAAATATGAGGCCCTAGATAGCCTATAACCACACATGGCAAAACAAGGTCTTAGTATAGTGACCTACATGCAAATAAAATGAATGCCATGGGATTAATCTAAACACCTCAATCAGAGGAATCTCAGAGGAATCAGAGGTTCAGCATGGGAAATTACCAACAACCAAATGCATATAAAAACTGACACTGGCTTATACGTTTTTCTAATCTACCAGCCACTTCAGTAGGTAACCAGCCATCACCTACAGTAGAGGTCCGTTTCTATTCAAAGAATCTAGCTGGTCATTTGGTTTGAAAAAACAGCGAAAACGTCTGGTGAATTCTGAGATGTACCAGACTCTTAAGACTTCAGAACCCTTCCCTGGGTTCATATGGTTGAAGCAATTGAGGAGAAAGGCGAGTTGCAATCCCGTTGCTAGAAAAATCCCTCTCGCATGATGGAGCACAAAGTCTGTTGACACAAGTTATTGAAAAGGGACAATATCGCTCATGGCCTGAGGGGTGCTGCTGCAAACCCCTCCCCCACCCCTCATCGCTCAGCCATATTCCAAAGCTCTAAGAGGGTTGCATTACAATAACTTCTCATATAAGCTTTCTGTGTGTTGGAGTGGCACTCTTTCTCTTAAAGCTAGAGGCTATTACTCTGAAGGTTTTGGCTACAATGGCTTGTTCATGAAGTTCTTATTCACACAGATCTACGTCCTCTCTAAAACCACCTGAGGGCCTCACCACAATTAGTACTCGAACCGTGTCCAACTCCTGCCAAGGAATTAAGAATCACAGATCCATTCACCCTCCCAAAAGACAGATACCCGATGTCTTCCACGTTGTTCCTTTTCCAAAATAGGTAATGTAGGTTTGGATGGAAAAACTGGACTAGAAAAATGTTGTACAGCTTGAAAAAAGGAGCCAGGGTTTTTAAGCAGCTCTGATTGTAATAACTTGTCCCTTCAACACAAAAACAGATGGTTGAATTTCTGCTGATTGCTCCACTGACTAGGCCAAGCATATTTCCACAAAGAACTACTCAAGCACCAGGAAAATGCCAAACGTAAAATCTAACGGCCATTGGCGCTTGGCGGGTGTTAATTTCGGACCCTGCCAACAGGCAATTCTAAGGCTTCATTTCAATACAGATATAAACGGCGTCTATAGAGAGGGAGAAAATCTACAGGAACTCATATTTGACATGACTTACTCAAGTTTAGTTGTTAGCCTACATGAGGTTGTATGTGGTACTCGGGGTTTTCCCTGGATGGTTTTGAGACAAAGGTGGCGAAGGCTGGAGAACGTGCGAACACAGTTTGTGTGCACCTTTAGAGTACTGTGCGCTTAAGTGAAAAATCACGATTTGACAGAAAGTGTCCGTAGGGATTTAAATTGTATACCTGTTGAACAAAAACAGAATTAATTAATTAATTAGGCTATTCCTCAATATTTCAGTAACTTGTATAATCACTCACCCTTCTCTGGTTGGAGTCTCAGACTGACCCTCACTCTCCTCCTGACCTGTCTCATCTGATTGGTTTATTAAGAAAGTGTTAAATCATAGGAGATTTTGACATTGTATTAAACTTCCCCATACTGAGTTACTGTCCTCGTCTAAAGATGTTAAAATAGCCTATTATAGTCTGTCACCTCTCTTTCCTCCTCTGTCCTATAGGCCTTTTATTAAAGAACGCCGTTATCTTCTTCATTTTAATTCTGGAAATTAAATTTCAAGTTATTGCATTATTTTAGACATCCGTGACAAACAACTGTGTTTATTTCTAGGGGTGGTTATCATTTGACATTTAATCACCAAGGCTTTATTAGGTTTTGGATTTATTAAACAAATGAAACGGGAATTTCTGCTTAGTAAAATGATCTGTCATGTACCGGCGCTCAAAACGTAGGCTACCGAGGTTTGATATCCAGTCCTATTTACTTCTGTAACTTATAGGGACGGGTACTGAAACCCGCTAGGCTATTAAACGGCCCCGGGGCTAAATTATTAAAGACAGTAGTATTGATGAGCTCCGACGTTACCGGTTCTGCTCTCGGTATTGGAGAACGACATCACTAAGTGCCTGGAAAAACATAGCGCTGACTAACAGTGGGAATAGGGGGAAATACTGGCCCTTAAGTCGTTTCCTCTCCGGCGGGATAGTGTATAAACCGGAGAGTGGGCGCTACGCTTCGGTGATAACTCCGTCCCGCCACCATGGGCTGGGACAGAGTTTTATCGACGAATGTCCCCGGCCGCTAGCGCGTCGCTTCGGTGAGCATGTTGTGAGCGCAGCGAGGGAGGGCAGCGTTTAATTAGCCAGTAGAAATAACAAAAATAACCGATAAGAGTACCGTTAAAGTGCCGGATATATAAGAAGTATCGGTAAGAGTAGTAGTACCACTTACTAACTAGTAACTTAGTAGCAAATAGTGGTGTAACGGACCATAGTTGATCCTGATCCGTACGGACCGCCCCCCCACGGTTCAGTATGCATGTGAACCGCGGATTACAGTTTTACTGCCGCTGTTACTTTTTAAAGTAGTAATTCACTAAATCTGGATGCAGAGTTGCAGTGAAACTGATTTCCATTTAAATAAAGATATTTAAACTGGATTGGTTATAATCTCGGACACAGATCAGGTAAAATAATGTAGTCATAAAGATAATTGCAGCGATCGTTTCGCTGGCTGGTCTATTTTTAGCGAATGTGTCAGGGCAGGAAGTCACAGGAACGGTATATGAGATGTATTGCCATATGAGAATGGCAATACATCAAGCATGGCCACACATTTGAAGTGACATCACCCTGGTGTGTTTTTGTTGTTGTTGATCCGAAACATGATCCGATCCGTGACTCAAAACCGTGATACGATCCGAACCGTGAGTTGTGTGATCCGTTGCACCACTAGTAGCTAACCTAGCTTTCATTACAAACACATTAAAAAAAAGCCTCCGCGTTTTTGCCGGAATTTTCAACCAAGGCGGCGGCCAGTAATACAGAGGCGGCCCACCTTTGAGTTAGATAGGCAGGGAAAACCCTGGTACTTGTGCTACCTCACTATGTGACATATAGCGGCAATTAATCTCAACATCTGCAAAGTGGCTCATGCTGTTACTATAGGAACACCGGTGATTGATGGCTTTGTTACGAGGAATAGTTATACACCATTAAACTTGTGTAATAGTGCGTGGCAGTCATCTCAATAACCAGGCACAAAGCAATTACCAAGTCATTAAAAAAAGGAATAGACTAATACAACACGGTTCACACAAGAGTAAGAGTGACAAGACCTGAGAGCAGCGAGTCTAGAAGTATTTTCAAAACAAAAAGTATTCTTTGTGTGATTATTATAATAAATATATACTATATAAATGAGCTGGAAACTTGAAAATGTGTGTTTTGTTGAACTCTTGGGTTTTTCTTTTTCTTTTTTGCATTTTAGCAGAGGTGTAGGTAAGGAAACATCATCTAATTGTCTCTGGATCCAAATCTACATAGAAAATCACATGTGCACGTTAGTGATGTGAAACAAATACGCCTCCCCATCTAACTGAGCAGATGTTCGAACGGTGTACGCTTAAATGGTTATTTTCTATCGGGATGACATTCAATTTGACAACTGAATTGAAGCCAGGAATACCCCGTTCACAGGAATACTGTCCCGACACCGCATCCAACACGGCAACGCAGGAGTACTGGCAATGATTGAGAGAACTCAGAATCCAAATGAGAAAAAGGCGAGCGAGTGAACGAGACGTGATGTTGGTTCTGAGGCAGCAGCATGCGTACAGCGGTACACACACACACACACACACAGCTAATATACACGTGCATGCACGGCGGCGCCACTCAATCATCCTGGTCTCGGGCCAATCCATCTACTGCTGGTTGACTGGGATCCAATCACCATCCCCACCAGGGCCAGAACGAAAGAATGGTGGACAGCCGGTGGAGAAGCCCACTCTCTCTCCGGGTAGATTGATGAGGCAGATCTCGGTGCGGTTCACAAAGCATCGCACATCGACATGAACACACCATAAAAAAATATCTGATGTCATACGCTACTTACAAACGTCCTTTAACGATAACCCATTTGCCGCTGTGTATTTTTGGTGCCAAAGAAATGTGTCTGGGTTCGATTTTTGCCATTCAACCATAAGAAAGCCATTAAGCTGTGGCACGAATTTCTGTTTGTTTTTGTATTTTTCTTCCCAGCGAATAACACAAATTTCCTGTGTTTAATGCTGCAAAACATTTCTATTCCCTTATAACAATGAGGAAAAGACCTGAGCACATAGATAACGACAGCGGTGGACAAGAACCTTAAGGATCTGAAGGATCTGATGGATCTGAAGGATTTGAATTTCCAAAAAGGCAACAAGAAGAAGGGAAACCTTTTGAACGTCTTAAGTGAGGGGCGTGAATAGTGGTATGTTTCCTTGTCCTTGAGCCTTCCTGTTAAAAGGTAACCCATGTAGATTTTTTTTCTTAATATATCACTGTACTGTAAAATGATACCATGAAAAGAAATCCCCCTCATTCACAACTCCATGCAGATCGTCATTTGTACTCGTTGTAATGACACACATGAAACTTTAGCATGTGTCATTACTGTCAATATATTAAGAAAAATCCTACACATTATATAGACACTGCTGCTGGTGGGTTGAAAGGAACGTTTTTTTTTTTTAAAGGTTCCTCATATAAAACTGACCATCTTTTTGTATTTTGCTTTTCACTCGTCTGACGAACACACTGTTGGCGTCCCGTCTGATCGGCCCGATAAAGGAGAGTAGGCCAGAGACCAATAGGTTTATCAGTAGGGTTGGGTATCGTTTCAAATGTATCGATTCCGATTCCGATTCTTCTTATCGAATCTCGGTTCCGATTCTAATATGTTTTGGAAAGAAAAAAATAACAAACATTTCAAGAACAAATATTAGCCAACATTTATTCACATTTAGGCTATAATCAACAGTAAACAAGGTTTCTTTTTACCTTAATTTATTTTTAAAAAATATTACTTTTATAAGAAATGGTCAACAAAAACAACCAAAATTATTTAAATAAATAATGCAAAAATATATAAAACCTTCAAACACTGTCAAACTGAGTGGGATGTCTGGAACAAAGTTAAAAAAAAAAAATCTGGAGAAAAATCAGCAAAGATCATAAAGATCTCTGGTCTGGTCTGATCTGGTCTGGTCTGGTCTGGTCTATCTTTACATGCTCATTTGCATATCAAGTGACATCACGTCAGGTGAAAGTGAAAGTAAAATGTTCGCTGCGGTTCAGTCGGGAGCACGACTGAAATATGCGGAAGTTAGGAACCGATAAGCAGAATCTAAATGCAGTGTCTTATCGAATCCACGGTTCTTGGAAATTTGTTATCGGTTCCAACTTGGAACCGGTTCTCGATACCCAACCCTATTTATCACCGGGTTAGAAATAGTAAGACCTGAAACTTTGGTGGATGTTTGTTTATCCCAATTACCAAGACTCCATTTTCTGCTCCTAACTTCCAACCTGGTTGTTCGTTTACATGTGCTGATAGGATTCAACCTACTGCACATGTAACTGCTCCTCCTACGTCAGCGTCACACTCACAGGGTGTTGTTCTCAGAGTCGAATGGCAGCAGAACTATAACTCTGGTTAATGCGAAGAGGCAGCAGTCCCACCGGAGCAGAACACCGGAGGGGAGCAGCGCCTCAGGACAGACACCTACCAAGTCTGGTCCTGTGGCGGCCACAGAGATTATTACGTTCCAGACTGAACCTTCCGGCGTTCAGACACCAAAGTGTCTGTCTCCCCCAGTAATGTGTTTAATGATGGAGATAACCTTGAAACACAAAACACAACACAAAAAAAGGAAATTTCACAGCTTTTATGATCTAATTTGAGATATGAGATTTTAGAGAATTTATATTCAATTCATATTTGGAGATATGTAAAATTGATTAATTACACTTTGAAGTGAAAACGATTCCATGTTTTAATTTGGCAAATACCTAATTAGTATTATTATTATGCCTTATGACTGTGTGGATATGCCTCAGTGAAACTGGTGTACTGCTGAAAAACTCTGCTGTATCTCTAGTTTCACAATTTTGCTCATGCACAGAATATATACTAATCCAGAATGTCCTTGGTAAAGAATCGTAAATGCCCAAAATCGTAAATGCCATCATAAAATCGTAAATGCCCGTAAACACATGCCGTGCATTGCGCAAGACAAATTTCCTTAGGGACAATAAAGTTTACTTGATTTGATTTGATTTGACATGGATGTCAATGTGCAAAAGTATCTCAAAGAAAACCAGATGATTTTTCCTTGGCTAAAAAAAGAAAAATGATGTGGTCTGATGAAGCAATCACCAACAAATGCCAAAATTTATCACACTCAGTAATTCATATTTAGGTTGTCACATCCAAATAAACACATGGCGTGCATTTATCAACCCAGACAGACTGGCATATTTAGTAGTGAAAAACATTTGTTTGTAATTAACATCTGTGACAACAAACTTCCACAGATGAAAGCCTGTGGGAGAAAGATAATTGGCACGCCACAAGTTGAAAGTTGAAAGGCTTTAGCTTTTCCTTAAAACTTCACAGTGAAATAAAATCCACTGATCCAACGAACCCAATTAGGTTATTAATGCATATTCACTGATGGTTACGAATAAACTGCTGCTGTTTTTGTTGTTGTTGTCTTAATTCAGTTTGAACACGGTCAGTCACTGCTTTGGTTTCCCTTTGAACCTTTAGGCTGAATGATCACCTCCTTCAGCCACCGGTCTCTAATCAATATCTATCTCTTACTGGAGTCCTCCAGGGGCTCACAGAGGAAGTACACACAGTCCTTGACCATGATATGCAGCTTAACATGCAAATCAGACTCTGAATAATGGGAGTCAGCAATGAATATGCAGACAACCACAAATTATTTTTGCTTATCTTATAAATCATTTTTTGTTTGTTGGCATTTTGGAGGACGTTAAAGTCCATGCATCTAATATATTTTGCCAAAACGTCCAAACATGATTATGAACTACATTTCTATAGGCTTCCAAATATATACATTTGTATTGTTTATCTTCATTAAAATAATAAAAACTACTACAGGATCAGATTTGGACTCACTTAGGCTAAGGTAAGGCAAGTGCCATACCCATGTTGCCATACCCATTTGTCATCAAGAAGGTTAACTGGTTTAGGATTACTTTTGATATCTCGGTTTAAGCAGTACGAAACACAGAAACTGTTCTACAGGCTACATCGTTTTCTATCCTCTTTAAGATGCAGAAGTAACAGAGCTACATTCTTCTAATCCCTGTAACGTTCAATGTGACTATGCTGTGTCCTACAGTTTCAGTTTTCCCTTCTATCATCTGGATCTCGTCCAGAGGTTTACCTCAGAGGGAGTCATTTAAAACTCCAATTAATTTTTCAATTAAAATCAACATACTTTTTCTCCCTTGTTGGACCAGGCACTGATGTTTGTTTGGTTCTGGTGCTTCTCTTGGCAGATAAAGTGTGCCTGCAGACTACTTTCGGATCAGAAGGTACAAAAGCAAGTAAGACTTGTAGCAAGCAAAAGTGAGAAATATGTATTATTGCCATGCTGCTGCATATGATTGGTGTGTTTTAATATAAAGCAGATTTTACTGGGTTTAGAATTATTTTTATTACAATATGCAAAGAGTTTAATACAAAACAAATCATAATGTCATGACAGTGAAACCAGACATCAGCACTGCATGAGTCCACCTAACCACCAGAAGAAAAACATAATTTTATCTTTGGAAAGACTCCAAGCTAAAAAAGGAGTGGTAAAGCTGCACAATAAAACAAGAATAAATATCAGCGCTGCCTTTACTCAAAAGCAGAGATGGCTTCTTTTTTTAATGGTAAAATGTCATATCATCGGTTATTTATTCAGAAATGTATTACTATCAATATTTATTAGCAGTGTGAATTAGGGCTGAAACCATTACTCGAATAAGAGAAGAGAGCACACAATGTTTCTAACGAAGTTGAACCCAGTTTCGCCATGACAGAGAAGATGATGCCATAAAGCACAGCCGGGCAGGAAGTTAGACACAGGAACGGTATAGAGCATCCAGTCAATTTTCAAAATAAAACACCCTGATTGATGATGGCGTTGGCTGTCCATCCTATATACTTGTTTTCTCAACAACAAAAATCTGATTACTCGAATAATCGTCAGAATAATCAACAGAATACTCGATGATCAAAATAAGCGATAGTTGCAGCCGTAGTGTGAATATAAATTGTTAGCCTAGTCTTACCAGCTAAGCGGTGCAGTTAAGTTGTTAGCCTAGCATTAGCTACTAAAGTTGAGGCTAGATTATGTTGGACAAAGTGGAATTTGTTGCCATGACATTTCTCTTTGTCTTTAGATGAATGCAGTCAAAATCAGCCATAAATGTTAAATGGGTCATTTATGTGCATACAATATTTACACATTCTCTGGCCATGGGCAAAGTATCTCTTCAAGTATTTCGCTGCACAATAACCTTTGGGAAACACTCATGTCATCAACTGTCATGAAACTGTGCATGTCATTACCGTTTCTATAGATTGGTGATGTCACAATAAAGCAACATGGAAGGATTGGAAAGGAAATTGGAGGCAAAAAAAACACAAAGCACAGTACCACTCACAAGGTTTTGGTCATGCAGACTCAAAGAAGAAGGTCTAGAATCTAGAATTCTGCAATCACACAGGAATAAATCCATCACAGAAAAGGAAAAGATACCACTTTCTCCACCGACAGGAGCCTCAATAGTCCACAGTGACAAGGGGTGTGACTCATGAAGATATATAGCAGTGTAAGAGTATCTGAGTTCTTTAAAGACATTTACAGTGAATAGTTTGTGAACACCTCTGGTTAAGAGTTATAAAGGCTGCCAGAATATTGCACGAGGCCTTTTCTTGAATCAAAGAGTGCACCTGTGATGATCTTCTTCAACCTTCAAGAGAACAAAAGGATTTCATTTGCCTCGGGTCAAATTCTGAGCAGGTCTGTTGCACTTCAAACCTCATCCTGCACGCTTTTTACAAGTGGATGAGTCTTGACTTTTCCCTCTGCCACTTCACAATTTCATATATGAAAGCTAACCCGAATACCTCTGTCAATGCACAGTGCCATTACTTTGAAAAAACTCGTGAACAAAATGTAGTATGAAGATACACTGAGTAGTAGCTAACCTTGATATGTAATTCCAATTAAACATCACTGAAGGAATACACCAATTTCTTGGCAAGTATGAGTTTGCTTTGCCTTATCTCCAAAGCACCATAGCACACTAAATACTGAAGCTGCCGCCAATGTTCTTGTCACGCAACGGTAAGTTGATCAAAGCTTAAAGTTGATCAAAAACCTTATTTGCCAAAAAAGTCTGCATGTTCCTGTAAGTCAACAGTGTCAAATTGTTGGCCCGCGAGTGAAATGGAACGTCGCCTAATGCACTCGGCCGACGTTGAGTGAAATCCAACGCGAATGTGAAAATGTCACATCATGTCATATAAGGGCAATATTAGACATTATTCTGCTCCTTTCTGGTTTCCATTTGCTGAGAGGAAAATGAATCACACAAGAAGGAAAGTGATTCTGAAAATTGATATGTTCAGTCTTTTGAGGTGGAAAGGGTAATGACTTGAATTCAGTTTAGACTCCTCTGCAGAATCCCTTATAATGCAGCCAGAAATGCCCCACCCTTGAATAAAACTGGTGGCTTATCACAATGTAGATCCAGAATGGAAGAGGTAATTATATTATCTATCCCTCGCTCTAAACATATTTCTAGTCTTTAGTGTATACCTTTCAATTAAATTACCTTAGTCCATACGCGATAGAAAAGGATTAACCATTCCCTGTGAGTTCTCCAACTAAGCCAAAATCACATGAGGTGGGTTAGCACAGAAGACTGCACAGCAATGCAAGAAAGGAGGGGGGGGGAAACAAGCTAATCAACATGCACAGACAGGAAGCTGAGTGAGTCCGAGTCAAGCTGCCAAGCCGCCAGATAAAGATCCGTCTGACACGTAGCCTTTGAAATAATCCACTTGTAAGTACACCGTTTAGAAACCTTCGCATCCAGCTTGGAAAAGGTGAAGTTCTGACATGCAGGATGGGGGAGATGGAAGACAGTGTGGACACCGTGTGGACACCATGTGGACACCTCTGAGACAAACAGCCGTTAGACGTCACTCGTTAAAACCCGACTGCCTCTGATCCTCCGGAGACTTTGTGAGCGTTCCTCTCGGCGTCTTACGTAACAACGGGGGGGAGATTGCGATACTTGGAAGCAGGTGATGTCGGCTAAAACATTCGCTGTCAGTTTGCATTTGAAACGCTCCACAAAGTCAGTCAGATCCGGTTTGTGCGGCGCTCGTCGGCGGTCTGACTTTCCCCGCCCCTGTTTGTGCCGCTGCCTACACTTCTATTCTCTCTGATGAAAAAAGGCAGGAACACAATCACAGGAAAGGGCATGCTTGATGTGAAAACATATTGGCTGTGCCGTCATTATTATCACTTACATTCTGTCAGCCAGTAATCCTTGTTGACTTAACGATGAAGGTCACACCTCCCTGCATTTGAAGCATAAGACCCTTTTCTCTCGAGCAGAGGAACAAATGTGGAAATCAATACGGACTAGAAAGTTATCAGCCCTTCAGCAGGGCTTGATGAAGTTGTTTGACGGGTTAATTGGTTTGTGAAAATTGAAGGCGTTGAATAAATGTGAACCATTTCAAGTGACTGGAGTTGTTTTCAAAACATTTTCAATTTACTCTGCCAATTAATTATCACGTCGTAGGCAATGTTATTAGTTTTAAAGCAGAAATTCAGGCTTACGGGCAGGAAGGGAGGCTCAGAAAGCTATAGGGAGCTCATTTGGGAGGAGGAGAAAACAATTCAAGCAGTCTTTCTTAAGACGCACATATCCAAGAGTTTAAAGACGCTATTTCAAAGAGGAGAGAGAAGAGTTTACCCTGTTCGGAAACCAAGATTAAAGGGAACCGAGGCAAATTATTATTTTGCCTGACAGTAGTTTTCTACTTCAAGTCAAGGATAAGGTTCATATCTATATATAGGCCTATACTTCTTGACAAAGAAAGATAAGGTTGGGAAAATTGCTTATCCTTGTGGTTGACACATTAAGAACAATAGGCTACTTCCCTCACTTCACAACTTTGGTGTCATAAATTTAGTCTTTGGTGTTACAAATACACGACCAGAGTAAACTTGAACTGAAGATGCAGAGATGGTGGGGGGTGACGTGGGGAGTGATGGGGGCGGGTACTCATACAAAAGAAAGCCGAACTGTTCAGCGCATCTTGAGCTATAAATCAGTGCCTTGGTCAACCTGGCCAAGAGCATTTTCAAACCCATTTGCTGGAGATAATGCCAGCTATTCCTCCCCAGCCCCAGGGACAGGAGAGCCAGCCTCATGAATCATCGCCCTCTTAGAGGAGCTGCAGCATAGATCTCACCTTTCTCTGTCCATAGGGGCCTCTTGACTCTGGTAGGCAAAAAGGGGTGAGAGGAAAAGGAAAATATTTGGACTATGGCAAAGAAGTTTTAAGAATGAAAAGACAAAATGGTGCCGATAAACAAAGAAGTTCAGTAGATGAAGACAGCAGTGCTTCAATATACTATAAAACCATCGTCTTTAAATTGTGGCATTCAATAACACCCATAACACCTAAAGGATAAGTACTCTATTTCAAAACTCATATAGCTGCTTAGGAAAAATATTCAGACCCCTTCACTTTTTTGTGTTATAGAATTAATTACTTTTTTTGCCATCGATCTACACACAATGGCAAAGCGAAAACTTGTTTTTATAAATTTCCGTCATCTTTGAGATGTCTCTAGAACTTGATTGTTGTCCACCTGCGGCAAATGCAATTGACTGGACATGACTAAGAAAGGCACACACACCTGTCTATATAAGATCCCACAGTTCACAGAGAATGCCAGAGCAAAAACCAAGTCATGAAACCAAGGAACTCTGTAGACCTCAGAGAGGTCTTGTGTCAAGGTAGAGATCTGGGGAAGACTAAAAAGAAAATTGCTATCATTCATAAATACACAGGACAAGATGTTACTATTGTGCCATAATCCAAGATAAACACTTCTAGAAGCCCAATTCAGATCAAACCAGTGATATAACCACCATCAGATACAACACCATAGGAGACATCAGACTACACCGTCATACATCTACGGAGTCATTCCTCAGATGGCACCAATCACCAGTTACCTACCCTAGCCAACAGCAGTATGGACCAATCACCAGTTACCTACCCTAGCCAACAGCAGTATGGACCAATCACCAGTTACCTACCCTAGCCAACAGCAGTATGGACCAATCACCAGTTACCTACCCTAGCCAACAGCAGTATGGACCAATCTCCAGTTACCTACCCTAGCCAACAGCAGTATGGACCAATCACCAGTTACCTACCCTAGCCAACAGCAGTATGGACCAATCACCAGTTACCTACCCTAGCCAACAGCAGTATGGACCAATCACCAGTTACCTACCCTAGCCAACAGCAGTATGGACCAATCACCAGTTACCTACCATAGCCAACAGCAGTATGGACCAATCACCAGTTACCTACCATAGCCAACAGCAGTATGGACCAATCACCAGTTACCTACCCTAGCCAACAGCAGTATGGACCAATCACC
>CABFOP010081859.1:0-14850 GCA_900683385.1 Anoplogaster cornuta
AAAATAATACTATAATATACTATTTACATATCGTACTTTATGTTTTTTTTTTTTTTTAATTATATCTCTTATGTTGTCACTACAATATTCATCCTATGGTAGTTTTGCTGTGATGTGTCATATTTCCTCGTTTTCTCTCTCTCTCTCTCTCTCTTTCTTTCTGTGTGTCGGGTATATCAGGAAAATCAATTACGTTTCACACCACCATTTAGTCTGTCGAGAATGACTTAAACTTGGCCATATGTTTCGAATGTACAGTAAGTCGAGTGTTACTGGACACACAGCTCATGACACACAACCTGCTTCTGCAAACTCTCATGTGGCTGTGAGAGTTTGAGGTCCCCATCCCCCATTGTAGCTCCACATGGTGGCTGATGCATAAAGGGAGGAAGGTGCCATCATGCACTAACATCTACTACCAAGCAGACATGATGACGCGTATGTCTCTAATCAGACACACGAGGGTTCTTCTATTAGAGCATTTAAGGGACGAGCAGAGCCACGGACACCTTCTCCATAACACCACCAAGAAGCCACCACGTCTTATCTCAACGTAGGTCTGTGTTTTTGCAACTTTTGAGCAGTTTAAACAACAAATTAGTCATATAAATCGATTACACGTGATGATTAAATAGCCGTGGTTAGTATTCCCGCTACTAAATAGCTTCTGCAATAAACCTTTAAATAATACACTTTTATATTGAAGGTATCTCTTCTCCTCATGTGAGCTAATCAGTGTCTGTTATTCGTGACCACGTGACCGCCCTCGGGGGGGGTTTGTCGTGCCCGCGCTCCATCTCTTCCCCCCTCGAGAGTCGTCGTCGGGAGCGCGCCTCGGAATTCAACAGCTGCACAGTTGAGGAACAAATATGATTCACACTCAAACAATTGAATAGGTGAGCTGCTGCCAAGCCAACAAAGCTGCTGCTAAATGAAGAAGCAGACCCGTGTAGATATAGCGACGCGTTTAACTCAGCCAGTGGTAGTGTCATTATTGTTTTTAAATCCGGAAACTCTGAATTGGAAGGTATTGTTGGTGAGTTTCTCCAGTTTGCTCCGAGACAACAGAATGTGGCTTGCTAAGTTAGCTGGTTAACTTTAACTTGGTAACAATGACCCTGTTGGCGTTCACGTTAACATGACTCGGCGACGGTACCATACTTATTTACGGGTTGAAACTGAACATTTACCAACACACGGGGGTTGATGTTGCAATCTTTTGTGCCACAATACCATAATATTACATTTTTAAACTAAACAAATCCTTTACGTTAGAAGGCTACGTAATGTCAACTTTCCAACAATCTTGTCACGAACTTGTTTACGTTACTTAAGTTAAAAAGTTAATTGTTTTGAGCCTTCTCCATCAGATTCGCTATTATCAACATTAACGCGAGTCTCCTTTTTCGTCGAGGAATGTAATGGTTGGTGTTATATGTATTATACATATATAGAAAGGTAATAGCTATACACAATTAATTAGTCGATTATCTTCCTAAACTGGCTCACCTAAATAGCTGCTAACGTCGTTACTGCTCTAACGTTACATCTTCTCACGAGTAACGTTAACGCTATTGATCATAGGTCAACGAAACCTGTGCTTTTTTGAATAACAAGTGGCTAACGCTAACCTACATCCTTTCACACAAAGCGTACATGTGCTGGACAAAAAAACACTATCGACTGTTGCCTGAGAACACCTGGACTGAAGCTATGCCATGGCAATCTAAACTATAGCTACTAACAGTATATTTAATAGGTGTGGGTACCAGCACATTCAAACAGGTCGATAGGGGTTGTCAGAAATAATAACCATAAATCATTATAGGTTATGAAAATGGTCCTGGTTTTACAATACCGATAGTGTACACAGAAAACAAATAGTTAGGCAATACTGGGGTGGTATTTGCTTTGTAGTCGTCCCAGGCTTCACTACTGCCTTTGCATGAGCCCTGAGCCTTTAAACTGGCTGGTCCAGTTACTCCACTCTTGAGCCAATCAAATGCAGTTTGATTTCCATTTCTCAAAATCTCTTAAATTCTATATGTAAACAACTCATTGTGGCTGCTTAATATTTCTTACTATGGTGATGCCTCAGCAAGGTAGTCCAAAGTGGTGAATTGTAAAACAATTGTAAAAAGAAAAATTGCAGTAGATGTGCAAGTTCAGACAAACATTACAGTGTATGAGTCAGCAAAGCAGCCCAGGTTTGTACACCAACAAGGACATCAAGTACTCATTAAATTAAGCCCATACGAACAACATTTTAGTGGGTGTGATCAGGAGGAGAATAAACAGGAAAGGCCAAATCCTAAAAAAAAAATCACCTAAGTGGTTAGATTTACTGGTATTCTGATACTCTTTAACACAACTGGAATATATTGTACTATCTATACATTAGATAGTGAATTTTACTTTGAAAAAGCAGCCTATGAATGTATTTGTTTCTCACACAAACATTTTGCAGCAGTGTGAACTCTGATAAATTATAAACCCAGTATACAAATATTTGCAAGAATTTATTTTGTCTGGTTGCAATTATGCTGATTGCTCTAGTTAACTGTTTTGAATGAATTTGATAGAGGCGTACATGCTAAAAATGAAAATGTTTAGATGCAAGCAAAACATTACTTTATCTGCTTTATCAGCCGCCTGCACATAGAGGAAATGAGTTGTCTGTTGATTGCTAAAAAGACACATTTCCTGTTTCAATATGAGGAATAACGCTTCTTTCTATGTCCTATAACACCTCTTGGCTTATTTTAAACAGGTTTGATCTTAATGTTGGATATTAATCATAGCTTTTGTCAGTAGCCTACCAAATTATATATCGACACCGAACAAGACTTTTTTTCTCATTGTTTGCAGGTGCCCAATAACCTGGAGATTGCCTAGAGCATAGTTGCTCCACCTTCAGAGGACAATGCCGACTCACCCGTTGCTACCATTTGTGGAGAGCCCAGATGGACTGGGGCAAGACTTCCTGATCAGTAGCAGTGCGAGCATGCCAGGGCCTGGCTCGAGCATGACACCTCACAGCACCTCCTCAGATAAGGCTGTGTTGCAAACTGGAGGAAGTGTGCTGCTGTCCTGTATGTTTTGTGACCAGACCTTTACTCACCAGGAGGAAATGGGGCCCCATGTATTAACCCAGCACCCCACCACTATGTTTGAACCAGCTGTCCTTCGTGTTGAGGCAGAGTTCCGGATCCCAGGAGAGAGGGCCCGACCCAAACCGAATAGTCTCCCTCTTGAAAAGGAGGAGGTGCTCAGCTGTATTGTGTGTGGTCAGGTATCACAAGACCCCGGTGAGCTAGAGACCCATTTGAGGAAGCACAAGGACTATTTCACTTACTGCTGCAACATCTGTGGACGGCGCTTCAGAGAGCCGTGGTTCCTTAAGAACCACATGAAGATGCACGGAAACAAGCCAGGAGCCAAGAACAAGGCCCAGCAAGACCTGGAGACTCCAGCAACAATCAATGGCATCATTCAAGACCAGACTCCAGAGCCTGTAGTCACTGGTTACAAAATGTGCATGGCTTGTGGCTTTTTCTTCCCTGATGAAGATAGTTTAGTGGAGCATAGTAAAGTACATAATCACGAGGTGGAGCCTGGCAAAGATAAAAACAAGGAAAACGAGCGTGCCACTGCTAAATCCCCTGCCAAGCAGGAAACATTTCTACACAGTCTCAAACTTCAGCCTAGCTCTGTGGGAAATAATTTGCAACCTGAAAGATTATCCAAATGGATTGCCCAGCTAGACCCATTCAACACATATCAGGCCTGGCAACTTGCTACAAAGGGCAAGATAGCAGTTGGTCCAAATAATGCTAAAGACATGGGCCAGGACGCCAGCACAGACAATGAAGACTGCAGCTCTGATAAGGAGGAGTTGAGTAATATTTGGTCTGAGGGCCAAGGGGACAAGGCTATGAAAGAGGTCCTTGGGAGAGAGCTTAGGACTCGGCAGCAAACTCTAGTAGAAACTCCATCACCTGAGCCAGGGCGGAGGTCTCTAATGCAGAAAGATAAGGACAAGGAAAGGCCAACCACTTGTGAGGACTGTGGGAGAACTTTCAGGACCTACCACCAGTTAGTTCTCCACTCCAGGGTGCACAAGAGGGAGCGGGGTGGTGAAGAGAGTCCAACTGGCTCCGTGGATGGGAAGTTGTCAAGAGCAGGGTCACTGGACCATGCAGAGGAAGGTTTTGAGGAGGGCTCAGAGGAGGCAACAGTGGCAGGTAAATGCAGCATTATTCTTTTATATCACACACATCTAAGGGTGTCTGCAGGTCCTTAAAAAGCCTTAAAATGTCTTAAATCATATATAAACATGATGCATTAAAAGGTTTTTTAATATAATAAAATGAAAAACATTCTTTTCAATTGAGAAAAATAATTGATGAAATTTGCAGACACCCTGTATGTCTATACAAACACACCAAACAATCATTAAATGAATCATGAGTCATTAAAAACTGAATTTAATTCAAAGTGAACTTAGTTAAGTCAACAAGTGCGCCCTCTGCTGTTCATTGTGGTTCCTTGCTATTTGCTGTGATGTGTGTGATTCTTTTGTATCAAGACTTGAGATTTGATTGTATTTATTTTTCAAAGGTGAAGATGGTTTTGAGCGATCAAAAGTCAGATCAAAAGAATGCAGTTACTGTGGCAAAACATTCCGGTCAAGCTATTACCTCACTGTTCATCTCAGGACTCACACAGGTATATTAAGCAATATATTGGCCTTGAAGGATTCATTTATACAAAATGGGATTGTATAAATTAACTGAAATTGTGTTTCTGTAGGTCTATTGCTGTGACTTAAATCCTCTTTTGAACTAATAATGTTATTTTGTTTCAGGTGAAAAACCATTCAAGTGTGTGTACTGTGATTATGCTGCAGCCCAAAAGACTTCACTGAAATATCACCTGGATCGGCGTCACAAGGACAAACCTTTCATAGAGATCCCCAGCCGACCCATGCCTTCAGTGCCCTCTCCTAACGATAAAGAATGTGGAAATAACGATGAAAAACCGGCCCCAAACAGATCCAAACTTTGGGTGCCTGGACCCAAATTCTGTGTCAACAGAAAACCAGAGGACAGATTTGATAGCATAAGAAGGAAGTCTGGCAAACCACTCATCCAAATGAATGCTGAGTATGAGAAATTAATTGCTACGCCTGCTTACTCCCCGACTGATGATGGGCTCATAAAATGCCCTGTACCTGTTAACCTGAAGATGGAACGGAAGGAGAAACAAGACGAGAGCCCGGAGGCCCCATTGAATCTGTCCTTAAAAGTGTCTCTCTCCATCCCTGCCAGCTCAGAACCCCAAAATGCATTAATGCCTATTGCCTGCTCATCCTGTTCATATAAAACCCTCTACCCAGAGGTTTTGATTATGCACAAAAAGCTGACTCATAAAGACAAGTCAGACATTGCTAAAAAGAACGGCATCAGAGGCAGTCTGAAACAGAAACGTTACACTGGCTGCCCTCCTGCCCTCGATGGGAAAGATGTCACCCCACTCCCTATGATTGACAGGAGCCATCCTCGTCGAACCAAGTCTCCAACCCCTCAGCCTGCAAAACCACAAGAGAAGCCACACTCCACTAACCCACCTCATGCTCAGAAACAGTCCCCTATCCATGTACCCCGGCGCGAGGTTGTCCAAGAGACCCAGCAATACAGGCCAAAGATAGATCCACATGTCAGTCAGGACTCCCCTAGATATACAGAGCTCATGAAGAAATCCAGCACCAGCAGCAAGTATGTAATGGACAGACTTGGCCCATCAGACAGATTGGGAATTGGTAAGAGGAGTTACCCAGTGAGAACTGGTGTCATTTGGCACTCGGATGCTGCCAGGCTGTGCCTTTCCAGCCGGTTTGGGAGCCTTCCCCAGATGGACTTAGGCGACCCCTCCAGCAAGAGATTGAAGTACTCGATGGCTCCAGGCAGGGAAACTGACGCTGGTGAGAAACCTGGCTTCAGGATGCCAGCAGGGGATGGCTCCAACAGGCTGCTTGATTTCAGGGAGAAGTGTGAAACCCTCATCACAAGGGTCATCTCCTTCCACTGTTTCTGAGAGCTTGGGTCCTGTGAAGGCTCCAGCTCCAGCTATTGGAGGCAGCATGGACACCGAGTGGAGCATGATCAACCTCCTGCGCTCCTACACGCCCAGCGACCTGGCATCGCTCTATCACAGCACACCAACCAACCCCAGTCATGGAGGACTGGCTAACCCAAGAGCAGGTATGTACTTGGTCTCAGCAGTATAGTTTTTTGTATTTTATATCTGTACATTTTAGTAGTTTGTAGATTTAATGTTGATACTGTCTCTTCTCAGGGAGAACTACGCTCTACCAACACTTACCTACTCTGCCCAACCTGCAGAGGAGAGACCACTCAGGCCCATTCCCTAATCAACGCTATGGAACCACTGACAAAAGTACCTAACATGGCACAAGGTAAAAGGTTTATATAGTTCATAAAATTAAATTAGGCTGCCTTATGCCTAACCAGAATCTGAGATGTCTCACGTGTTATGTTGCTACTGAATTTGACTTCAGTCATATATTGTAAATACATGAAAACATCTTTTTCTACCTCTAGATTTCAAGTGTGCTGCTACCTTTTTTTGGAGAACAGAATTGGAGGATTTGTTTAATGTATGAATTAAATAAGAGGTGGTCTGTGCTCAGAAAGGAGTGTCTAGGCTCCCTTAATTTGTTTTTTCTGTGCAGAAGAAAAGTAGTGTTGCACGGACATTTCCGAGCTCAGGCGCTCCTCTATGTACAGCTGTTTTCTGTATTGGAGAAAAGGTGCAGACCGCCTCTTTGGAAATATTTTCCCACTGGAGCACAATGTGATTTACTTGAGGCTGTTGCTTAATCCATAGTTTACCCACACTGTGTCTATGACATAACAGTTACGTTTGTATTTAAATATCATATTGGTAAGTCTGCAGTAGATATACAATTTGTAATAAGAAAAAATACAAATAAAGCTTCAAAACAATTAATTTGTGTGAATATGTGCTGCCCTGTCCAGTTATTGTTGACGGCTAGGCAGTAATTAAGCACTATTCTATTTTTATTTTCCAAAGCACTGAAGGGTGGGGGTTTTCTATCAAATAGCCTGATGTCTTAGTGGTTTACAAACTGTAACAAGCTTGACTGTAACGTAAAGTGGTCTACCTCATTTTATAGACTTGACACTGTTCTTTTTTATAAAGCTGCTGTAGCTATCATATCAGCGGAGCCTGTGTACCTATAGTTGCATCAACGCTAGAGCCAGATGTCAGAGTTTGAGTAGTTTCACTGGATAGACATATGTCTTTTGGAGGATCAAGATTTATATTTGTCAGGTGCCTCATACAAGAGCTTATCTGATACTGCTGACAAACGACTGCTCAGGTCAAGTTGATCACCTGGCACATGATTTCAAGGTAACATTTGGGTTGGGTTGAGAATGTCTTTGAGATGCTTGATATTTACAAGCCTAGATAAAACAACAACAGGGTTTTGTGGTATTCTTTGTGCTTTTGAAATAGCTGATGGTTATCAACTGTGTTATTGGTGCCTCAAATCAAATATGCTGTAAAACATGTACCAAATCTTTTGGGGTTCTGTTTTTGTGTGAAGTTGTCATGTGATGTCCTGGACTGTACATGTAGACAGTATTCAGGACTTTGCTTATATTATGCAGAATCTTGAATGTGTTACTCAGTCATTTGTTTCAAGTTATTGCAGTTAGTCCCGACTGGTCATCAAGTGGCCTTCTCGATGTCATACGACTGTTTGATTTAAAAGGGGGGAGAACTGCCTTGTTGGCGGAATGGCTGAATACATTGTACAGTGAAAGAGAAAAGTCTCAGGTTAACTGATATTTACAAGGTATTTGGATACATCCCATTCTGTAATTTGTTATTTTTGCCACTTTGAAAGACTTTTGCGTTAAGTTATTTCCTTTTTGTTGTGACGTTCACATACATGTGTACTTATGTCAAATTGAAAATATTGTTTGAGATTTGTATGACACATTTCGATAATAAATTGAGTCAATGAGCGGTGTGGCATCATCTTATTAGACTTCAGTGATGGGCACCTTGCCACCCATGAGCCCCATGGTTTGTTTTAACTATCTTTTGATTTGAAGCACAGGTTACACATACCTTCGGACATACCTAAATTGTTTTTGTTGTTTTTTCTGTTATTAAGATATACATGTTTTTGTACATCAACAATGGGCAAGAAATGACTTCTATTAAATAAATACTACTGACTGAAAAACAATCTCACCTCCCTTTCCAACCACTCTCATTGAGCACTAGAGGGCAGTACATACAAAGTCTAGACTGCAGCTTTCTCAGATGATCTGGTTTCAAAGCCCTGCAAATTCAATTTAAATAGCAGATTAATGTAATCGATTTAGGTATGATAAAGTTGTACTTTGATGCCAGGTGAATACCAGTTAAACATGACAGAGTTAGAGTGCAAAAGAAGTGTTTATTAGCCTTGATATTGAATAGACCGTAACAAAATTCAAGCATTCCTCTCCATTTGATAAAGTACACCATCATTTAAAAAATAAATAAGATAAAGCCTCCTGAGAGGTTTGGTAATAGCGTTTACATTGGCAAAACATGAGTACAATATTGTTGAATTTGCCCACATCTATAAAAGTAGGAGACTGACAAAAGCTATCACAGCTGTGCGTTCTGTCAACAATACATTGCAAGGGACAATCTTCAGCACACTGAACACTTTAAACTTAGATTTCTTTCCCCCTTCCATTTCCCATGTCTGTTCCCCTGGGCCAGCACTGTAATCTATTGCATTAGCTCACATTAGTGCATATCGCCCATGGGCCTTGGTAATCACAAACGCAAAATGAGCATTTCACTTAGCATCTCCCTCATATTCCCCCACACTGTGGCAAACTTAGTGCAAATGCGTGGCAGAGGACGCAAGTCGACAACAGCTTATGACATGCATCCTGTTATTCTCAATCCACATATCCAGAGTGATGCTCTTGTAATATTTTCCACTCTTCAAAAAGTGCTCCGATGGTTTTTATGTAAAAAGTCCCTTTAATAGGCAAAGGATTTTCACTCTGTTTACTTGCACACCTGTACTTTATTTGTCTTTGATTTGGGCACCAAACAACATTTTTTACGTTTATGTATTTCTTCTAAAAGAGTTTTGGACAGATGTTTTTTCTACATCTTTATTCACTGATGGCGACCAAGGCTGCAAGCCCATTTCATAATGCTGTATCACTGATGATCTATCCTAATGGTCTAAAGCCCACAATAAATAAATAAATAAAGGTGATTTTTTTTTTCCGATTGTTTATTTTGCTGGTGGAGTGATCGGATAGAGTGCATACTATGCTGTAGTTTAGCACAATAATGAGTGAAAGAAAATGTGGGCAACAAGGACTTCACTCATATTGTTTATCTACAAGCTGTAGCTAGAGAACAGTGATTTAAGTGATCTGATTAGAAGTTTATTTCAGTGACTACATCTTAATACCACGTATCATTGCCATTTATAAAAAGTGTTTTTTCAGTGCATCTGCTAGACTAGTGAAGGCCAGGAAGACCCAGGATGCCCTCAAAGTGTGTATCATGTAAGTAGTGTCTCCTGGGGGGTAAAAAGTTGCCAAAATTAATTAAGGTTTTATTCTCTTAATGCACCGACATAACCACCTGAGGTCTTCACAATCCCTTATCAAGTTCCTTTCATCCTGTTAGTTTGTGATTCACTCAGCAGCCATTTTAGCGCACAATTCAATACACAAAGGCCATTTTCTGGTTGTATTGCCGTCCATTCATCTGTTCAAAGTGTCTGCTTTTAGTGTTCAAGAGTTGTGGATAGATTCATCTGTGACTGATACCAAACTGAGGATTTGTGTGGAAATGTCACCCTCTTCCTCTCCTAGTAGTGGTGTTCTCAAATAAGACTCTTTTTTTTCTCCTCACCTCCCCCTTTGCTGGTTAAGTAAACTTCATGTTTGCCTCTTTCCCCTTAAGTGCTCTCTCCTCTTATTTTCAGTTCTTTCGTCACTCATAATTGTTGCCTCGAGATTGTCAACTTGCATGAATTAGCAATTGGGCCAACAAAGCGGATACAGTCAATTGTTGAATATCCTGTCAGAATTTGAGGCAGAAAGTCTGTTCTGGCTGTGATTGCTCATCATCGTCACCCCATCCCTCTGAGGAAGAGGAGCAGTGTAATGGTTCCCACAAAAACAGCCTCTGGCCTCAGGAAAGGGATTTGGGTGTCTGGAGACAACAGGGGCCATATGGAGCGGGCTGAGATAGCAAGGCACATGTACAGAATAATGGATGGCGTGTCATGTTTCATGTTGCCGAGAAGCCATCAAGAGACTTGGTTTGGGGAAATCAAAAGACTCACATACAGCAAAAGCGACTGTTGGACCATTTAGCATTTTTTTGTTTATTTTCTGTTGTATGAGCCCTCAACCCAGAGCCCTGAAGCCCTCTGTTTTCACTGCTTTGGTTTGTGGTTATTTTTCTCCCTAAGTATTTGTAAGATAAATCAATGATGATCATGGTTAGTTCTAATGTATGTACTGTATCTATGCTCTGGTTCCACCATTCATTTATGGGGCTGATTAGGCCATAATCTAATCAGAAAGCTTTACAGTCACAATGAACCAACCACCTGTTTTCTGAAAATATGCATTTTCAAATATACAGGGACAATGAACTCAAGAGGAATCGAAAAATGGAAAATAAATACATAGATAAATATAATATGTATCATTAACATTGGCTATGATTACATCCTGCAATTTCCTTTGTTAAATTTCTAATAAAGATGAAAGAAAATGTATTTCTTTCACTCTCTTTTTACTTCATTGTAATTGTTATATTGTTGACCTGCCTGATGATTACAGATGTAAATGAGCCTTTTGGCACATTTACATTGAAGTGTGAACTAAACAACAAACATAAATATCATATTTTAAATCTGAAAACAGGATGGACAAAGGATGGAAATATTTTGTGGAGAAAGTGAAAACCATTTCTTCTGTCTCTGTCCAGAGCTTTCCTGCCAGGAGGGCACTGTCTACTTAGTGCTCTACCTGCATGTGGAATAAGCTGAGCAGCACCTCACCTCTGTTTTTCTCCCAGTGTCAGAACTACACTTAAGTGCTGTTTCCGATACCCATGAGTAAGCCCCATAAAAGCTGCCCCATCGCCGCAGCGTTATTGTTTCTTGCGGATGATTGATTGATGGATGAGGACTGACACTTCAATGAAGCCATTTCCACTGGCATCTCTATCCGATGATGTGCAGCGTATATTTTCCATCCACGCCTCATTGCCCGCCTGTGTCATTCCTGGAACTTCATTTACACCATGTTCCCTGAAGGACCTTTTTTAGCCCCATCTCCCTTTTTCTCTCTCTGGCTCCTCTTTTTATCTCTTCTTTTTTTCCATGCCATAAAATAATGCTATTTCTTGTCGACTCTGGAGGGGCCTGGAATAATTTGCAGGGAATGATAAAACCAAAGGCATGGAGGGGTTATTTACAGGACGTGTAACGCTGACAGGGTCCCACTGTTGTGCTTTTTTACCGTCAGATGCCAAGTCCACGCTGCGACAGGGCACGACTATGATATGCATTTCCAAAGCACTCAACCTACACCAAATGCACATTTGATCATTTACTCTTATCTCTCTGAGCCAAATAGGGACTTCCAGCATTGCAGATTCTACCAAGACGTTGTCCAAATCCTCCCTAAAACATTAAAGTATATCAGCTCAACGGTAGTGTGATTGAGGTGCCTTTTCTGAGACAATTGCCTGTTTTTGCTCATATGGGGAGCAGATGGTAAGCAGGCATCAGTGCGGCAGCCTTTCTGGGATGACAGCCATGAGATTCCCCCTCAGGTGCCATTGGAGCCCCTTTAGAAGGGGAGAGTGATTGGTAGGACATGGCACCTCCTAAGCAACTGCTTTTCTTAGTTTCCCCCCATCATGTAGCTCTCACCGACCAGCTACCATAGATATGCAATGTGGTCCAGGAAAGGATCCACTGGCCTGGTTCTCTATGTATTTGGCAGCTATTTGGCAGCATTGGTGTACAGTATATATATATATAGAGAGAGAGGCATTTCCAGTGTGTATTAAGATTGCTTGAAATAAATATTTTATTTAGTATATAAAATACCCAAAATTGAATTATTCAGGTTTCTGTCTGTCTTTGCTGCACTATAGCCTAGACTTGAGTTTTGCTAAGAGTACATGGTTTAGCACCAGGTTAAAATAGAACTGCATGTATATTGTAACATTTCACACCGTCTTTTTTTGTGAAAATGCATTTGAATCGCCCCTGACAGCATTTCAGCACCCTAAGACAAGGGATGGAAACATATAGTCTTGGCGAGGGGGGGAAAGAGAGCATAATGCGTCGTTGACTGCACGACGCATTCATTGTAACAATGCGTGTGGGCTCATTGTTCTTGACCTTGGCCTGTTACAGGACATTTTGGTTCATCAGAAAAGATGATTGTTTCCTTTAACAGATATCAGGAAGACTGTGTCTAAAGGAAACTGACATGGCTCCCTGCATCACTAATGGTTTCCACTTCATTTCTTTTATGGTGACTCGATAGGTAAGGGAATAGTGTCCCACCACCGTATTTATACATTAGGCTGGTTTCCCTCCACAGAAACAGGAGAGGAGCGGTGATTGGCCCCCAGAGTGTATTTCTTCCATGTCTACACTGGCGTGTCATTCTTTATCAATAATCACCTTGGAGGGAGCACTGCTCTCATTCGAGGGAGAGTGACCTCTCTGCTGATGAGGGTACATGGATGATGGTCATCCGTTACTACAGTTCATACTAGGCTCTGTGTAATAGCCGTGGATGAAGAGGGTGAGAGGTTTGTGTGCAGCAGAGGAGGGTTAGCACCTTTCCTGTCCATCCTGGGATCAGACTGGGACCACATAGCAGCCCTCCTGGCTCTGTCGCCACTCCAGTAACCCCATCTCAGATCTGTCACTTTCAACACATGAGGGGAAAAGAGAAAGTGTCCCTATCAAATACATTATAGGAGTAGAGGGTGATATGCTATTCAGTGTGCCATACAACTAAGTGTGTATTTTCCTTTAAACTGCATTCATCTGATGTAGGTCATGGGTTGAAACGTTTGTGTAACCAATGGTAGCAAATTGGCATTTGATCTTAGAATCTGTCATTGGTTTTTCTATGCATATGGTCCAATTGGTTGTGTACTAGGCGGACATGTGACCGAATGAGAGGCTGTGGAAGAAGGGGCGAGGCAGTTACAACCTCTATTCTGCAAAGCAATAGCCCTCCTCCTCTAATGCAATGTGACACTGAATACTACACACAGAGAAACAAGTAACCTCAAATTGGGTTATTCTTCCTACCTGCCAGTAATCCGGTTGATAAGCACTATACATGTAGATTTCTAGGGAGAAGGGAAATCAGATTACTCTGAGCTGAACTGGGATTTTCAGTCTAAATTGGCTGATGTTCCTCGGGTCTCTCGTTCCATCAGGATGAATGAGGGGAAATAAATGATTTGACTTTGGACCAGATAAATAGTCTGCACAGCATGCATTAAGGTGAAGAAAATAATGATAGAATTATTGAGAATGGAATAGAGAGACTTTACTTTGATACACCACACATATATACATATATTTAAGTTCAAAAATGTATGAAACAGAGGTAAATGGTCGCCTCGGTTCTCAGGGAAATAATCTAATCTACAGGCAGCGGTTTTGCAGCCGTCCTCCACTCATCAGCCAAAGACAGGTGAGTTTGCTCACTTGTAAAACCTGGGTATTGGAAAGGGTATCCCCTGCAGTTACACATGAAGTGGAATGATTTAAGAAACTCCAAATTTGTACTTTTACTCAGACCTTTATTGAATGAGGAATAATAATGCTCCATGGATGATCTCATGATGGCTATCGGCTATTTAAATGTTTCTTTGAGGAAATGTGGCTGCAGAAGAGGTAAAATGATCCACGGGGACGGATTGCGTTGCATGTACATCGATGTGTATTTCTTATGTTGGGGTTACAGGAACATAAAAATGGACTCGAAAACTCTAAACCCATATGTTTTTATAAAACGCAGTAGTAATGGTGCGTTCACTACTCTTGAGGACGTTGTTTAGTCAGAGAACACTGGAGTTTGAGGGTTCATGTGGCCCTTTGCATCTGTGCACGCGTGACTTGTGTGCAACATCTCAGCATGATTTATGTCCTAAACAGCATTTTCTTGCATTGCAAATAGCCAGAGTCTCAGCATCTCCTCTCCTGTTTTTGTATTTTCTGACATGACACATGAATCCCCGGTGGCCCTGGAAATCAGACAACCCAGGTGCAACACTAATATCCTCCCAGTATCCAAACATTTCCTTTAAAAGTAACTGGCACATTGGGGCCCATAAATTAGAGCTGAACGCTGCTCAAGATGTCTGGCTTCCAATAAGACCGTACCCAGAGCAATAAACTTTGACATTGCTGCTTGAAAAATGCCTGCCCTTTTTCATTGTCAAGTGTTACAAATTGATGAAATGAGTTCATCGATGTTCCCTGGTCATTATCTCTCCAGTGGCACTTTGTTTTACAGACAGTGGAAAAAGGGACAGTGCAGATTAGAAGGCCAGGCACAGTTTATCAAACAAAATCTAATATCATCCATAAGAGAGGAATCTGGAAATCAATACTTCATTACTAAATTGTTAGTGGGGATGAAGAGTAATTGTGTGAGTTCAGAGATGTGTCTCGGCGGCCGGGGCATAGGAAGTTCAATGTCACCC
>CABFOP010081876.1:0-10381 GCA_900683385.1 Anoplogaster cornuta
GCTGATTTCAACATTGGATTTAACTAACTGACTGCTACGAAGTTTGGGTGAGTTTACCACAGCTGAGAGGAAAAAATAACTTGGTGGCTTAAAAGGACAGACAGGACACGAATCTGCTGCGCACAGCACAGGAAACGGAACTGCTGCGGCGGAACAGCTGTTATGGAGCAGCGCGGCCCCTTTAAGAGAGTTGTGGTCGAGCGAGGGAGAGAGAGAGCGCGTGTTTGGTTCAAGACGGCGACCGGAGCGTAACAGTCTATAATATTTAGTCTCCTCTTTTTTGTCAACGAAAATAAAGATAGATTTTGGCAATGTTTTTATTTTGTGAACTACATTTTCGTCTCGTCTTTTTCGTTAACGATATTGCATGTTGATAATCGTTATAGTTATCGTTAATGACGTCGGTCCCGTCTCGTTATCGTCTCGTCTTAGTCATGGAAAAAAAGGTCGTTAACGAATATATTTAGTCATAGTTTTCGTTAACGAAATTAACACTACTGCTAACCCACCTTTAGTGTCCCTTGATGGTCTAAGTGCTGTTTCAGAGGTTTTTCCTCCCTAACAAGAATGCAGTTCGAGGAGAATGCATTGAACCCATTGAACCCTCAGCACAAAATATCAACTATTGGCAGCTTCAGTCCAAAGATACCTGCATGAATATTGGCATTCAAAACCCCATATCAGTCGAACCCCAGTTGAATGAGGAACACTCGCAGGTTGTGCAGGAGAGATAATGGAAAACCTGTGGGCTTCATGAAACACCGTCCAGTACATCAAATGAACAAACCCCTCAGCAGGGATTTAGTGATGTCACGGTTGCTGACAGGGTAATCCCCCCATGCAAGTGCCAGACAATAGCTTTTAGATCCTTTTGGCACAATGGATCCCACTTCATTGCACGCTATCTTTGTGGTGGTCGTATATATTTTGAGTGCTGCATGTGGACAGTAAGTACGTTTAAATCCTGCTAATCAGAGGTATTGTGGGCGTGCTGACACCATGTGGTTCAGGCTGATTGGAGGCCAACATGGTGTGAACAGCCGTGTACCGTCAACAACTCGTGGCATGGTGGGCCGTCGGTTGGCTTTGTCTCTTTAGAAATGGATCGTTCACTGTGGCCTATGACATGACTTTTACCCCCAATCACACATTGTGCCAAAGTGAATCTCAGAAGGCAGTTGGAGGGCAGAGACTTTGCGAGTTGTTTCTTTTGCAATTACCGTTCAGCTCACATGCAATTCAAACAAAACCCCACAGTTCTACCAGAGTGCTGCCACAGTGTCATGAACCAACCAAACAGAAAAGTACAGCTGCTCACAGGAAACTTTAATAACAAAACCAACACGTTGAGGCTGTCAAAGCTTTTATTAGATTTCCTCATTTATTACGGGAGTTCAATAGGTTTCCTCCTCCTAAGTTTTTGCCATCAAACCAGTTCAACTTTTTGAGTTTCCAAGGGACCCATTGGTTTGTATTGGAGAGCAGTGCCTCCTGCAAACTGATTGGTATGTAGAACTCTACAGTGAAGTCATTTGGAAAATTTGGATCAGAATCAATTGCCATGATGGTAAAAACAAGGCCCAAAATGATCCTGTAACACTAGAATGCAATGTCTTTGTATTGGGGTTCTGAGAGAGGGCTGCCAGTTAAAGGAGGGTGGATATGATCAGAACTATTTCCTTGTATGATTTTGAAACTCTTAACGGCACTGGTTTGCATAGACAGTGGGTCACTTGGAGAAGAGCTGCCAACCCTAAAATACTTTCATCAGTATGACCTCCAGTGGAGAGTTTGTGTCCCATGATGGTCTAATGCTGTTTCAGACACTTTTCCACACTGACAAGAATCCATATACTGTTTGAGGCATAACAATGGTCAAATTTATAGATATTGCGGTTTTGGCCTTCAAAAGCTCTTTAACGGTTCAGCCCTAGTTTGGGAATCAGCTGCAGTACTCTGCTATGTAGTTTTGATACTCTGAGGTCAAAGGGCACTGCACTTGAAGCTGATAGGGATTTAGCATCTTGATAAAGGACACTTTCACGAGCTGCTGATGGGTGAACGAACCTGCACACTCTCTAACCAGTAACTACTAAGAGTCTCTCTAATTACTTTGCCACCCTGCTTCCCCATAGTAGTCATTTGTATTCCCACCATGTTTCCGTTTAGGAGCAAGTGTCAGAGAGCACAACGAAAACAGTCCTGGACAAACTTCTACCGGACACCTTCTACACTGTCACTGTGATCCCAGTTTACGCAGAGGGAGACGGACCGAGCCTGTCTGACAAGGGCAAGACGAGTGAGTAACACATGGACGCCCTGCTGCCATGAAGGAAGCAATTCACAGAATATTCACCCTGCCTGGTTAACTGAGGAATAGCAGCTTACTTAAAGAAATGATGATCCCAATAGTAATCTGTGTGACCTTCCTGTTGCTCTTCACAAATAACATGTTGCTGGGCAGAGTTTGCACAGATGGTGAAAACCAAATGTGAAACCAGTGAGATGTCTCTATGCCACATTAACCTTTTAATATGGGAGTATGGCAGGCATCTTAATTTGGTTTCTCATAATAATGTACATCCATCTTGATAACAGATTAAACAGAGTCTGAATCAATAGAATGAATCAATAGATATCAGGAATGAAATGCTGGAAAATAACCCTTTTCATGCCAAATCTAAACAAACTGCTCCCCGGATACCGTCTCGCTCTGGCAAGACAGCAGCTGTGTGACGTTCAGATTCAAGCCGTGAGGAAGTCTTCCTGTTTCTTGTCTTTGCTCAGGGCCACTGGGCTTTGCCAGGAACCTGCAGGTCACCGATCCCACCACCAGCAGTCTGAACGTACGCTGGGATCCCGCCGAAGGAAACGTTCGCGAATACATTGTGCTCTGGGTCGCCGCTGCAGGAGGAGACCCAGACTATGTAAGACTGTCCTGCTGGTGTGGCCTTTATACTCTGTCAAACAAATCTCCACATCAGCAAGAAATGGAATCTTGTTTTTTGTCTTAAAATCTAAGCTTTCTATAAATAAATTGAAAGATATGCCAACGGTGTGAGAAAATTACATTTCTTACAAGTCAAGTGGCAGTAAGGCAGACCACTTCATCACCATCAAGATGATGTCACTTGATTTAAGGAATTTCCTGAAACAAGTTGCATTGGCAACATGTGAAATTATCTCACTCCACTGGCAGATTCTCTTGTTTTAAGAAAAGAAGGATTTTAGGAACCAATGACAAATGTTCAAACTGACATTTCTTGCAGTGTGGTTGTGCATTATATTGTACTACCACAAGACATACTTTTCCAACCATATTTCACCAGACCAAGAGCATGTTTATATTTACAGCAACATCCTGAGGGAGTACGTGTACACTTTGAGCTGCCAGTTTGGTGCCTTGCTTAAGGGCAGTTTGAAAGTGACTCCACCCACATTTACCCTGTATGGACCTTATGCAACTTTCTGGTCACAAGCTCCTTTCTCTTATCTTCAGGCTTCTGCTGCTCCTGGTACTGAGCTGTGGGATAAATGTGGTTATTGACTGAGGTTTCATCCAAGAAAAGTGGGTTTGGAGCAAACTAAACTCTTGACATCATTCTTTTGAATGTGTCAAACCCACTTTTCATGGATATTGCTTTTGAATCTTAGAGTGGAGCTACAGTGTAGACTTGTGCTCAGGCCATGATGCTGTTTCTTCTTTCTGTGAACAGGACCAGGTGTCTGGAACTACTACCGCCACCATTCTGAAGAACCTGGAGCCAAACACAGAGTACACCGTCACTGTGGTGCCCGTCTACCATGAGATGGAGGGCAAGCCCCAGTCCAAGAATGGGAAGACAAGTGAGTTTAGCTATGTTTGTTGACTGACTCAGTCTGGACCTCGGCAGAGCCCAGTAGAGCCATGCTAAACCAAATCCCTTTGGAAATGAACTCCTAAACTGCAGTGGACACTCCAACATGGACTGGACAACTGGACTCACCAACATTAGATGTTTTTCCTCTCTCCCTTTGGTATCTTTTGGTATAAAGGTCAACATTTTCAACAGTTACTGTTTACCTCGCTACCTAACAGTTGCCTAATGCAGCTTTGAATGCAGTATATACTATGTAATATATAATCTCTAAAACATTTCAGCTGCAAATTGGATGGTATCCAGTCTTTGAAAACAAATGACATGCATGTTTTATTTATTGAATATGCCATACACATGGGAAACTATTACAAATGGAGACCCACTGTATCTCTTCCTCTTCGTTAGATCCTTTGGGAGGAGTTAAGAACTTGCAAGTCATCGACCCGACTATCAGCACTGTGACGGTGCGCTGGGAGCCTGCAGTGGGCGACGTCCGTCACTACAAGGTCATCTACGCAGACACACCAGGAGGCGAGGAACTAACGGTAGGACTTCTAATAGACTCTAACCGAGATTCCCCACTGTGTCAGTGTACCAGGCCCTGTTTTTCCATTTTGTACAAGGCATCCAAACACATTTGCTACTGGTGAACATTCAGAGTTCACTGGCAGGGTCATACACTGCTTCCTAGATGCTCTCCAGGGGGAGGGGCTATGCTGTGTATGGGAAGCGCTGTGATCATCAGACATCTTTGGATGAGACAAGCAAGTTGTGCAAATTGGCGTGAGCCGTACAGATTGGTCACTTCCGGAGTCAACACATTAACATTGTCCCCCATGGTCTGCACTACCTGCGTCACCAAGTTGGTAACATTGGTAGCAAATAGGGGAACATACCAAACCCTAACTGTGCACATAATGGAAAAACATACTGCTATGGCTGTGGCTCACTTCACTTACGCAGTGGAAAAAACATTCATTTACTGGATTCACTGTGTCTGCCACACTCATACTCACCATAATCAGATCAAGTTGTTAATTTGCTGACGGAGGCCTCAACATTGTGCTGAACAGGAGCAGGTCTCAGGAGGCACTACCAGCACCGTGCTGAGGAACCTGAAGTCTGACACCGTTTACAATGTGACTGTTGTTCCCGTCTACCCAGATGTGGAAGGCATACCCCAGTCTGAGAAGGGAAAGACAAGTGAGTGAATCACCGTCCGGGCTTACGAGGTGGCTCATGTGAACATTTACATTCAAGGCATTCAGACGCTGCTCTCACACAGATAGACTTACAGTGGGTGCAACAGTAGAACAAGCTCAAATTCCAATAGACATTGGTGTATTGTTCCAGAAGTTGTCAAATGATCAAATTTGCAAATACTCTTTATGCTTTGTGTTAGCTTATTCCTGTGCCAGATGAGTGGAGTTTGCCAGATAGGGCAATGCAAGTGCCAGAATGTTTATTCCATCACAGGAAGGTATTTGAAAGTCAAGACATTTCATGGAATGACAACTTCCCTGACTCATACATGTCCTGGGTTGTCATATCTCAACTCATTGGCAGAATTCTTCACTTGTTTTAGGAGTAGGATTTTAAGACTGAACATGAGACTAAAGCTCTTGTTAATATGGACATTTTGGCCAAAAAGCTTAGAAAATCACTCTGAATGACAACTTCGCTGACTGGTACATCTGTCCTATCCTGATGTATTAGACCCCCACCAGCTGGTGAACCCTGTAGGCCCCTGTTGATGTGTCCTGTCTCTTTTAGAGCCCCTGGGTGGAGTGAAGAATCTCCAGGTTACCGACCCCACCATCAACTCCCTGAGGGTTCGCTGGGACGTAGCGGCGGGTGACGTGAGGCAGTACAAGGTTCTCTACGTCCCCATCTCTGGAGGGACCGAGAGCATGGTAGGGATAGACCCATGCATTGAGTTGCTGATACATTGGTTTCTCACAACAGCTCTGTAAAGCATGTGTGACGAGGCTAACTAAGGGCTTGGCGACCCTGAATTTACCAACGCCAGGAAATCATGTTCTATACAATACTCACAGGTACACAGGTAAAGTGGTAAGGAACAGAGACATGGTTTCAAGCTCATCAAATGTTTATTTATTAACTGTTAGCCTGTAAATGAGGGACACTGAAAGCTGCTATAAGAAAAGTGGGTTAACAACTTTATTTACCTTTACAATAGAAAAGGTAACAAGAAATTGAATGGGCATACCCGAGGGGAGTGGGGAATTGAGGGAGGAGGCCGAGGACTAGGGAAGGCTTGCTAACCGGACAAGGCCAACGCTGTATCACACCACACATTGTTAGTGTCTCGGTCACACACATGGCAAACACACTGCAACAAGGTGAGCAAAGTTAACTCTAGCATGCAACTGGTTCAGGGAAGGGCTCCACTATGCCGCCAGTCCAACATGGCCACGCTCTCCTCAAGATCCACAAAGAGATAGTCGCCTACAGCTGGTTTGTCAGGTAAACAAATAGGATTCAGGTACACAACACAATACGCTCAAAAGTACATAAAGGAACAAACTCAAAAAAGTTATTGGGGCAAAGAGGAAACTAACCCATAAATGTAACTAAGGCAAAACAGAAGAGGCGGTAACCTCTGGCACATCAAGATAACACCTTGTAACAGGCATCAGTCAGTGTAGGGATTCCTACACTCCACTGGATGGTCCCTTTGGTTACCCGCACAGGAGAGCACAGCACACAAGGACAACCAGACCAGCATGCTCCGATCTCCTGTCTAATATACCCTCCCTGTGATGAGGAGAGAATAAAACACAGGTCTGTCTAATATCCATTGGCTGCCAATTAGCTTCAATTGACTTCTCTGATTATCCTGTGAGGGGGCGTGTCACACCCACAAGACCTGTCACAATCCATCCCCAGACACTTCAATGTCGTCCCGACGATGGAATTACTTTCCCAGGGCCTAAAAAAAACAGACACCATATGGTTAGACAAGGGCATTCGGGAACTCATAGCCCCCTTTTCCCTACTCCCCACCACCTCTGGCAGATTATGTGGGTTGGGGTGTCTTCCTGCAGTGGCTCTGGTTTTTGGCTGGTGGAAGGTCCATCATCACGAGAGGCCCCCATGTCATAATTTGATGTGGCCTGGGGATGATCTCAAGTTTGGTCAGCCTCCAGCCGGAAGGGAAGCCAACCAATCATGTTCTCGTTGGTGGTCAGCTGACTCCTGGAAGAGTAGCTCAGGCCGGGTGGGGAGCAAGGAGGCTGATGGTTCCTCTCAGGCTCCGGGGAGAGGTCACACATCCCAGGGTCCAGGGAGGTCCAGCGACCCCACGGCCAACAGAGGAGACACAGAGGAGGCTGCTGGAGTCTCCTCTCTCTGCTGGTCCTTCTCCCTTCCCTCCTCACAGCTCTGAGGTCATCTTCGACAACTGACACTGCAGTTGGTCGATTGGGTCCTGTGTATCTGTGCCCTCTGGCTGGGTGTCGGCCGGTGGGTCCCAGCGCTCGTCTCCACAGTCGAACCTGCATGTCCCAGGAGCACCAGCTGTACTTTCTGTACTTGTTAGGAGTGGATGGGTAGACCTTGGGATCCCTGAATTGCTTGGGGGCCTGCTGCTGGTAGTTCTGGTAGCCGCTGGTGTTCTTGCCGTACTGGATCTGTTTCTGCTGTCTCTTCAGGACCGTGATGTTACTCTCGGTGTTGGCCGGGTCCAGGAGGAGAGGGTCGCAGTGGCCCAGCTGCGGTCTTTTGATGCTGTCCATGTTGTCCGTCCCCACAGCCATGCTGCTGGTGGACACTTTGAGAATACCACGCTCAAGGGTGGATGACCTGCGAGGCTTATTTGTGGAAGGTCCACTCTCTCCACGAAGGCCAGGCATAGTGGGAGTTGGCGGAGTCAGAGAAGCATTGCTGACCAGGCTGGAGACACTCTCCCCATCGCAGTCTCGTGCAAAATGACCTGGTTTTTGACACCTCCTACAAATAACCGGGCCGCTACGGCTAAACTGAGGTCTTGGTCGGGGGTTCTGAAGGCGAGCAAGGCTCTGAGTGAGCTGGTTAAGTTGCTCCTGCTGTTTTTTTTGGATATCTTTTAACTCAGCTAACTCCTGAGAGTGGTTACCTGACATAGCATGATGAACTCCCTGGACCCCATATTGAAGCCCACTCGCAGATGGCACCGAATGGCTTCTTCCCCATACACCCCCTGGCATTCCCTCCCACTCCCACCTGATGGCTTCACCACGGACATCTAAAAGGGTTGCAGCTGGGCAGCGGTGCACTAGCTGTTTCAACTCCCTGTGAAGAGCACAGTCTGAATCTCTGAATTTGGCATGCCATTAGGGGCACTTTTTGATGACTTTCTCCATAAGAGATATCAACACATGTGAAAACTCCTGCAATGTTTCACCTGCTTGCTGTTTTCTGGAGAAGTTCCCCCGCAGGGCAATGTATGATTGAGAACACCCATATAAACCCTGAAGGATTGCTATAATCTTTACAGGATCCTCCCTCTCTTCTCTGGACCTATATTTAATTTAATCTCTGGCCTCACTGTCTAGGTCAGGGGTAGGCAATCATGTGCCATGGAGTGCCGAGAGCATGCAGGTCATTTATCATTTTCATGTTCTTGATGCATTTTCATGTTCTTGATGCATTTGCTACACAGTTCAGGAAGAGGTTTTCTGCTATAGGAAATATGCAATGAGTTCTTCCACTCAAGCCTTTGGAGAAATATACTATATTGCAAGGATTTTATCCCACATCATGGGAGTGCTGAAAAATATAAATTTCTAGCGAGAGTTTTAGAGAGTTTGCAGTTATGATATTGCTAAAACAAGACATTTTATTTGAAGAACATCACTATAGAGTGCTTTTCTGCTGAACTCTTTAATTGATGTAACAAGCACGTTCATTCATTCATTGAGCACACAGTGGGAAAACCGAGGCTATAATTTAGTCAAATAAAAGCTGATTGCAATACATGCTAATTCTAATTACTGCACAATTGGTATATGTGAAGTTTATGTCTGGTCATTAGAGACTGCTGCTGCCAGTTGAAAACTGCTGAACTCTAATCGCTAACAGGTTACACAGAGCTGGGGAATACACTGCAACATTTCTGCAAGTCAAATTTCTAAAAACAGCTAAAATATGCAAAACTCAGGAAGAGGATTTCCCCCTTTGAGATTCTGTAATTAATTCTAATCTTCCTATTTCCGTTTCATATTGTCAAGCTGTTTTGTTACTTATTTACACACAAAGTTTGTTTTAATCTATTTATTCTCCAAGCTGCTCTTGTGAACTGGTCAGTGATGTGATAGGCTGCAAGGCTTTCACAGTAACTTGTGTGCAGTTCGAAAGAGTTTGCCAGTGCTTTTTTAAATTTCAAAGTAAGGATGAGCTCAAGAGATATCATATTGTGAGATTTTTAATTTGATCAGGGATTATTATAAGGACATGATTTTCATATCAAGGGTCTTGGCATATTTGGTGCCCTAGGCAAGATCACGTAAAGCGCTTCTCTTGTTCTTTTCTTTTTTTTCTACTGTGCTACTGTGCATCGCATGGATTTTACCTCTTCACGTTGTAGGTTTTTCTTCTCTGACTTCCTGTGATGCTCCTTGGCTCATGGCCCAAGTACACTATTTCAGCAACTTATATGTTTTATAATAATACTTATTCCATAACTGTGTGTTAAAGGGGAGGGAAAGTGAACATTTGGTTACCTGCTTGCATGTCGTGCGTAATAATATGCCCTACGTGACCTATTGTATATTGCCTATGACCACCACTGAGGTACTGAAGTATGAATTGATATTCGTATTTATATTGCATTGCTGTAACACTAGTGTTACTTCATAACTTCATTTGCTTCGGTTTATTCAGCTTTTTTGAATTCCATTTGTTTTTTTATGAAATTCAAAAATGTACCATACTCAGCATCTTATGGAGAAAACAACAATTAGAACTGAAACTGATGTTTGTTCCGAGACAAACACAGTGCTACTTGATAAGGATGATGAATGTGACAAACAGGGAAGACACAGTGCATGGATGCAGTAATTATAGTCAAAGTTAGATGAGGAAAAATGAGAGGAGGGAGAGAAATAGAAAATAGAAATGGGAGATAAAGAGAATCACGTGGGAATCATGTTGTGCCAGACAAACAAAGAGGAAGAGGGAGAGAAATAAATAAATAGAGAGAGTGATGGAAGGAGGAAGGGAGAGATTATGTTCTCTCTGGCTGTCACTCACCCTAGCAGTGCTGCTTGGTCACAGGCAGAGGCTGTGCACCCATAATTCAGTCTGATTTAGGGCTGAGATAGAGCGCTCAGGGATAATAAGTAGCATAATTTGCAGGAAAGTGTGACCAGACTGGATAAGTAGGACGCCACTATCTCTCCCGAGCGTTCTTTTTTCTCTCAACTCAACTCAACTCAACTCATTAACGCATTTCACACACAGGAGTCACAATACACACACACACACACACACACACACACACACACACACACACACACACA
>CABFOP010081880.1:0-10753 GCA_900683385.1 Anoplogaster cornuta
CGCACACACCCCCACCGACACCCAGCCACACACACACACACACACACACACACACACACACACACACACACACACACAGTGCTGTTGCCTGAGTAAACAGCCTCAGTCCTCTACGTCAAACACAGTAACACACACATACCTGCACACACACACAAGCACATGCAACCCTTGACCACAGAAGCACCTGTTGAGGAGCACTTGCAGGTCTAGACAGGTGAATAAACCAAACACACACATCTGGGCCCCCGGGGGGAAGACGCTGCGCATAAAGGACTCATTTAAGCAAACATTGACTTGTGTTTTCTCTTAATCCTTCACGTCAGTGTGCACGGCGAGAGAAGCCGACCGACCGGCCCACCTTTCTGCGCTTCTCAAATGAATTGAAGTTGTCAGGCCCGACTCTGTGAGCCAAAAGGGTTATGAAATACAGTCATTATTGGCCCTATATGTTTTGATTCATGAGGTCAGCTTGGAGAGCAAACAGACTGCTGTGTATGGCCTTGTACACAGTGTATTGAAAAGCAGCTGTTAACCAGCGCAAGGGGGATAAAGGAGAGGGTTAACGATGCCTGTTGCTGCGAAAAGAGAAATGGTGTACTGAGACTGAATCAACATTCAAAGTTCTTCAATCAAGGGAGCAGACAGCCAACGCCTACCCCCACTGTGCAGGCTTCTTACCTTACATAAGTCGGGGCCCTGAAGACACCATCTGGAAATCAGCTCGTCGAGCATCAGGCCTCAGTGTGCCCGTGGCGGAAGGCTACGCAAATGGACCACACCTTGTACATCAATTTGGTCTGGACGTATTCTTTTTCAATCTGCGGGCCTCACTTCATATGTCATTGCTTTACGCATTGGTTTTATTTTTTCTGGCCTAGCCGCTCTGCACTGCATCAAATCTACACAGCCTGTGCAACCGCTGCAGTGGATCTATAGTCTTTGAATTTGCACGAGTGGTAAAAGTTTTGAGATTCCAGAGATGCTGATAACGTTAAAAACTCCAAAATGAAAGTTAGTTAGTCCATCCTGCATCGTTTTATGAAATTGGGACCTGAACATCTTTCTGGTATCAGCTCAAAACATTTTCCAAAGCTGTTTTATTAAGTTTTACTGTGCCGTAATATCTTATTGTGGAGATTGTGTGGTTTTTTTTCCTTGTTGGGATGCTTCAATATTAGGACTCGCCCAGCCTAAACCATCATAAAATATCCAAACACGTGCAAAGAAATGGTTACAGCAAGAAGATGATCAAGCAAGTTTTTTATTCCTTTCAAATGTCAAAAATGCAGAGCTTGCTACCGAGCACTGCGTTGACAGAGAGCTTGTAAACAGCTCATTAGCAGAGACTCCCCGTGCCGCTTCGCTTCTTTTCCACTGTCTGTTACTGAGTGGAAACAAGCTCTCCCTGAACGATGAGGTGCTTTTCTATTCAGAGTCTATTAAACACTGGACACTGGGTGGCCTGATGGATTCCCGCACACAACACTATGCGTGCCATTGCCATTGCCATTAGGGTGACTAATTCTATTCAAGGGGACTCAACCTGTTAAAGCTGCTGTGTCATATACAAGAAGTTGCTGAAGAAAGACGGTGAAAGAGGCCCACTTGAAAGAGACACGTATTCACACATCAAGTGAAAGGGCAATATTTATGGTGTGTGAATGTGCAGCCCACTGTACTCTCTCTCTTTTCTCTCGCTGCACCTCTTACGCACACCGGCGCGCACACACATTCCTACAGTTGTTGCTCGTGACGCTCTTCCCTGAACCTGCGGCGTTTGTTGAGGTCTAGCCCTCGCCGCCGCACGCTTCTCCTCCTCCTCTAATCCACTCAGTCTGCACGAGACGTTGATGTTTTTTTATTTAACCATGACCAAAACCTTACCTTAACCTCAACCGATGTTTTAGTTGCCTCCCATAACCAAAGTTGTTGTACTTTGTCTACTTGTAGCCGCTAGCTAACCTTTTCACTTGACAAACATGTCACACAGGATTTGATGCTGTAATCCAGCATCTGAGCATTCACACAGAAGCCCAATTCAGATGTCAGAAAGAATGATGCACTAACCCACTAATGGTGACTATAGATAGGCTGTATTAGGCTACGCTGTCATAAATCTACAGGACCGTCAGACAAGCAGCACCATTCACTAGCCACCTACTCTAAACGATTCTGCTGGCTTGACAACGGCCTGCTGAGCAGATCAGAAACCAAAATTATCTCAGTAAACCATTACACCAAGAGCTGGGAACCGTGTGTCACAGCTCAGTCCAGCTACCATGTCTAACTAGGTTCCAAGGTTGTAGTAGTGGAATGGACGGATTCTGGCGCACACTCAGTGAGGGCACAATACTCAGTCTATGGGGCGTTGAAATGTAGCTGGGACCCCCAGAGGGAAGAGTGACAGATTGGTACAGCACAACCCATAGAAGGAGAAGGATGTTTTCTCCTTACACTGGAGAGAACGTGGACACATTATACACCTTGCGATAATCCACCAAGGAACTGCTCCAGCACCACTGTGGCTCCACAATGTCATCCCTGGTCCTGGAGCCCTTTGCCATTGCCTCATTTCCTGAATCTGCCCCTTGTCATTTAGGGTGACATCATACCACCATCTTAAGCTTTTGACTTCTCTAACACTGTTGGAATTGCTTCTTCATCAATGTGAAATCGTTTGCGTTCCAGTTTCCCCTTGACAATGGAAATGCTCCTACACTTACTCGGTTTAATGTTCATCCTAGCCCGATTTAAGTTGTCATTTAATTTGTTCGGCAACCTTTTGGTACAAGGTGCTGTAAGTAGTCATGTCATCCATATACGCCCTAATGGGTGGCAGTCTTTCCCCACCTACCGCCCATTGTGATGCCCTTATGATTCCCTCCATTGCCGTGGTGAAAGCTAGACAGGAAATTGTGCACCCTGCCATGATGCCTATCTCCAGATGCTGCCATACTGTGTCCAGTTTGTGCACGTAATCCTTTCAGGGTGGAGGAGCATAATCCCCGTATTATTTGTGTCCACAGCCCGTAGTCTGCATTTCAATACTCGTGAACTTTTGCAAGACTGTGTCGGATGATCAATGTTACTTCACCTCATCGGTAAGGAGAAAGTATGCCCGATTCCCCTCCTAATGTCCTGGTTTATCTCCGATTCCCGCTTTGAAAGACTAAATGTGTCCTGCTTACTATCAGTCCTGCACATTAAACAAGAAAGTGTTTATAAAGTGCTAAGGGAATGGATTAGATTCCCTTTCGCCTTAATATGTGTCCTTGGCCAAGAGTTACTGTAATGTATCACTACTGTACAGTAACAGAGTCCACCAGCGATACGGTTGCCTAAGGGTATTGGTTTGGGTTTCATGGGAACATTTCAGTGCAGCTGATGGAGAAGTGTGACTTTGATGACTTTGTAATTGCTAGCTGCTGATTGGTGTCTGCTCATTTAGGTCATACTTGCCTTGATAAGACTAACCAGTGTGGATTCTTACTGTACTGTCACCCCATATCAGGTGAAATTGGCCCGGGCTCTTTTAGCAGCGACGAGTTTCACTAAGTCGTGCAGAGAGGGAATGTAACTCTTCGTCGCCTCTCCCAAAATGATCGAGCATGGAAATAATGCGCATAGAAGATGAAGTATTCCTCCAAGGATCCATGTGAGCAATATTCCCTGTGCCAAAGCGTTGTGAGGATCTGTGCACGCAGGCCTCGAATAAACATTTATACTACCCCACTCAGCAAAATACATCTTCCAGACTTTCTGAGGAATCTACGGTATTTCTCTCGAGTGTGACGAAGCAGTATAATTTCCAAGAAAGAGAGAGTCGCCAGGGCTCAGAGTCATTTGAGGCATACCAAAGCTTTACAAGCTGGAATTGACTTTTATGAGAATAATCCCTATATGTGCATGATGCGTACAGGAACCACGGAGAATCACTCTAATACAGTTTCTTCCCCCGCAACAGACAGAATATCTACTTCTCTGGAAAATTCCACTCAGCCGGCCACGACAATGTCCTGCAATGAGAAATGTGTTATTCCTGATGGTGACGGACAAAATGACAACCATTTATGTGACGTCTAAGGGAATTAAAATCCCAAATGTTTGACTTGCATATGAGATAATAGTGGTGAGAGTGAAACCTAAGATTACAATAGTCATTCGGATTATTACTAGTGAATAAAATTATAACGAAATTCAACTATCATGCTGCGGACACCCTGAGACCTCCTCAAGGACCCCTGGAACCTCCCGAAGGACCCCTGGAGGTCCCCGGACTTCAGATTGAGATCCAATGGATTTTCCTAATAAAAGCAATGAGATAGAAAAGGCTGATTTAAGCAATCCAACACCATTAGATACATGACACCTCAAGGGAGAAGAGAGTGGAAGGGAAGAAGGCGGCAAAAGTGCATGAAAACGAAAAAAAGAATAAATGCATAAATGGATGAAGAAAGAAAGAAAGAAAGAAAGAATGAAAGAAAGAAAGAAAGAATCGTTGAAGACTCCTTGCTGCCTCCTCAACATCCACCAGTCGTTATGTAAGGTAGTGGAGAAAGGAGCAAGTCCTCCAAAGAAAGAGGAAGAGGAAAATGCATCTAGTTCAGGGTTCAACCAATACTGGTGTTCGAAGGTGAATGTGATAACATTCTGATGTTCAACCTCCATGCACAAAAATTGTATAGATTACTAAGATTACAAGTGTTCAGTTTTTCTACCAGAGTTTGTATTATTATCAGTTCAGGTTTGCAACCAGTGTATTATTTATCATTTCTGCACTGCATCACATCCATCATATCAGAGCTGCCTGGACCAGATGTGATTTGGAATAAACGGCCAATACTAGCCTGATATATATCAGTCTAACCCTGGTAGTCTGTTCCTTGTTGACAGTCAGAAAGAAATGACAGATGTGTGATCAGACTGAGACACAGATAAATCATGACTCAGCAGAACAACCCAGAGAGGCAGCGGCGGGAGTGACTGTCTGTATAATCGTCTGTCTAGCTCCTCACCTGTCTGCCAATCTGTCTGCTCTTCTGCCTATCCTGCTGTCTACCTGCCTGACTCACCGCCTGTGTTTACGTATGTAGACCTTTATTGTTCTCTACCTGTTCAGCCATCCTTCCTGTCTGTCTGGTGTGTGTTCCCTCTCTGGGTGCTCTGTGGGATTGGATTGTTACCCAGGTTTGAGACAGAGTTGTCTTTTACTGCCCTCTAGTGTATCTGCAATATCATATCTGGTATTGACTGCAGCGCTTCAGCTGTCATGACCAAAGGATTCCACCGGAGGTCAGTTTATACACACACACACACCCACACCCACACACGTTTGTCTTACCATTCTTTCCCAGACCCTAACCTTTGGATATAACCTGTGACATTTAGATATAAATACAAACATCTGTTTTGCTGTTCTTGCTGATTGCTACAACACAACAGTGATTCACCCTCTAGCCAGTATCCATGAAAGCTTTTCCATTTGCTGTTCTAAACACCCGGTGTCAGGTAGGTCTTTCCTGGAAAAAAAAAAACCTTTGGCATACAGGAAGTGATGCGTTTTGTGATTTGTTTGGAATAAATAGACCTGGGTGGCGAGCAGGAGCAGCAATAGCCACCGTGGCTGAACAGATAAAGAAAAGAAACTCTACAGAAACTCAATCTCCATCAACAGGAAATCCACAGAGAAAGACGTCACAGTGCTGGACACACTGTTTGATTGACAGGTGATCTCTGGGAAGAGCAGTGAGAAACAACATAGCGATGAATGCTGCCCAAATGTGGCAAATTATTACTTTAAAAAGGACAGAAGTAGAAAAACAAACACACAGATGTGGTCAGTGTTACTAGCGTTACGGTGACAGAATGGGACACCTTTCATTCATTCATTGGACACTTCTCCTCCTTCCCCTTCCATCACAGATGTCCGTTGCTGGGGAGAGCAGTGCATCCCTTTTATCTCTGAGTCATTAACTGATAAAGATCCACGCAACAGTCAGCGCAGCTATCATCGCCCCATTACACAAATACAGACAGCCACAATACCGAGGCCTGAAAACCCCCCACTTCAGAGTAGGGAAAGTGACGACGACACACCTGCTGGTTCTGTCCGTTCCTGAGAAAATCCCCATTTGTTTTGCCATTATAATTATAATGGAGCTGGTAGGGTTTCAGACACGTCAGCAGGACGAATGCCCACTGACAGGGCTTGGGGTTAAAGGACAGTCGCTCTAACAACGAGGCCACCCTGCCGCCCAAACGTTATATATTATAAACTACAATAAAGGTCATTGCAATGATCATTTAGCCCTATATGATCACAATGATCATACATAGGGCCTTTACCTTCAGCCAGCTGGGATTGTGATATTGCTCCTGTATGTCAAACCAAGAAAATGTTCAGATACATTAGAAGCATTTGGGTTAAGTCGATTAAAATGGGGTTATTGACAGGAAGGAGCAGAGGTGGCATCAATTTCCATTTCACCCAGGAAAAAAACCCAACAATATTTCCACTAACCACAATTCTATATTGTATTTCTTTCCTCTTGGTTTGTTTTCCTTCTTTTTCCAAATCCTTTTCTCGTGTTTTGCAGTGCCGCCTGCTAGAGACAAGAAGACTTTGCATGATGACAGCCTGCACTGCTTCCTTTGGAGTAAAACCTCAGCTGACCATATGGGGGCACTAGAATTGATGGTCAGAGATTAACTCTTTGTGGGGGGTTTTACTACTGAAACTTGGTACACTCACCCAGCTTTTTAGCTCAGACAATTCAATACTTGAGCTATCAAAATTTGATTAGATTAGAATAGATTAGATTAGATTAGATTAGATTAGAATAGAATAGATTGGATTAGATTAGATTAGATTAGATTAGATTAGATTAGAATATATTAGATTAGATTATAATAGATTATAATAGATTAGATTAGATTAGATTAGATTAGATTAGATTAGATTGCAATTTATTGATCCCCTAGGGGAAATTCAGGAAAATGAATGTCAGATAGTTCACGGTGTCATGTGTCACATTTTTATTAAGAAACAACAACAACAAAAAAATGAAACAAAAGGCTAATTCAGTATTTAACCCCTTATTATTATTAAATTATTATATTAAAATTGGCACATGCACAGCACGGCAACACAATACACAATAGTTGCAATAGGCATTATTAGTGGGTATAGCCACACCTATGAAGCTACTTTTAGGCGGCACTGCTAATGATAAAATGTATACAGTATATCTGAAGCTGGTCGGCCAAATGTCATACCTATGCTCTGTAACACAATTTATTTCATGCATTTCATTCTAACTGGTATCGCCATGTCATCATCTCATGTCTCACTTTTCCCACGTGCCGCTGGAATATCACCAACGTACCTGGATAGCAAACATAGGATATACAACCTGGTGTCGACCGTACACTCTAATCTTAAATCATGCACTAAATGTGAGGTCCTGCTGTGCCGGACAGTGGTTATGTTGCTACGTCAGTTAGTTAGATTTCTGTACATTTACTGTCACTTGAAGAATAAAGTGATTGTTAGTGTTAGGAGCAATCGATGCCGGAATGTGGAATTAGTCTGTATAAGGAGAGACCATACCGTGCCATCTTGTTAAATGTGTTAAGACCTCTACTTGAACATTGCACACCAAATTTCATGCAAATGAAATGAAACTCTTAGTGAGTTTAGCTGTTTGCAGTATTGTTCACACAGCTCTGGATGCATATAGATCATAGGTCATTGCAATCTCACCATATGGCTGTCACTTTATTGTGAAATTTCATTGTGAATTCAAGTTTTTCAATGTATTATCTCAATATAGGCATGAAACATGAAATTGTTGCTAGCGTCTGTATTCTCATTTACCTTCTTCACATTTTAATTAAGCATAGAATTATTTGTCTTTGTCCGGGTGACGCAAACATGTAAAAGTGGCATGAGATGAACCCCCGACCCAAAACATTGGATGGCGGAGCATGCCTCCAGCTGTTATTCTCTTATATAAAAAGACTGTAGAATTGAGCTGGCAAATTTGTTTTTTGTTCGCTCTGAGTCATATATCCAAATTCGCACATCAATTTGGGTAGAAAATTGCACAATTGTGCTCTTATGCAAAAACACAACACCTCACAATTCAGAAAATAGCTCACCTCTGTTGCCAGAGATGAAACTGTCAGAATAGAACTTAGAGTTTCAAAGTTTAAAGGTTCAATTTATACATTTATTAAAGATATTTTAGATGTATGACAAAATTCTGTGTCACACATTTTTTGTTTGTGTGGTGCTTTTATAGATCCAGCAGTGCCTGAGCAGCATCCATGTGTTCAATTGATATTATACAAAAGTACATAGTTAACATGAGCATGATGAAACACCTGCAAAGCTACAAACTAAACACAATTCCCTATACATTCTGAGCTCTTTAGTATTGCGTGTTTCACAATAATAAAGCTTTTTCTTTTCTTTTTTAAAAATTATTTCACCTTCCCTGAGATAGTTAAAGATCTTATAGTTAAAGGAAACAAATTCAAAAATGAGCGCTACCCTACAAAAGTTTCCCATCACACCCTGGCACAGCAGTAAGGAAACTACTGCGGCTGTAAATCAAAATGTGGAAAGAATATATCCTTTTATTTTTCAGTGACATGCTGCTTCCGAGTCTCTCTCTCTTTGATGCATATGATGCTTACTCCTCCTAATCTTGACTGCAGATGCAAATAGTCAAAAAAACGTCCCTACCAAACATTTGCATTTAAACAAATAGATAAAGGTCATTTCAAAAAGCTGCCTCTCCATGACTGCAGTGTGTGGTGGCATGTTCCATGTGTCCCTGCCCTCCTGACAAACGTGGTAAGAGCTTCCACAGTGGTATGATGCTTAGTATGGTGCTGAACACCGGGATTTAGCTACTGTAGGCAAATACCTCAGAAGAACAGAAAGGCCTCTGTGACACTGGTCTGCAGCATCATGGATACAGGTAAGACACTCATTCATTAATATATAGGGCACCGGTTAGCTGCCGTTGCTGTTATCATAAACAATTATAATCTTGTCAATTTGACGATGGAGATTTTGTCTCAATTTTTTTTTTTTCCTCTTTGGAGAATCTTTTTTTTTTTAAACTTTGTTATTGAGAGATTTAACACAAAAGGGGAGCATCATTTTGGATTTGTTTGTTGTGATAAAATAATTTGCTATTTGAGGATTTAAACTATACGTTTGATGCTGTTTGATTTGATCAACGGGACGAGAAACTGTCATGCTTGCTCCATAGCAATATAATTAAGTAATGTAAATAAATAGGCAGGAATGAAGCAAGAATAAAACAAGTAAAGTGTCAACAAAGAAAAAGCAGGCTGCCCGTTCAAGGTGTCACCTGTCAGAAAATGGCATTTGGTATATCTGCTCTTGTATATATAATACACTTGTATCAGTGTTTGATAATTATTTTTTTTATATCAAACACTAGCAGGTTATCATATACTAATGAGGGTAGTGCCTGACAGGATGTCGTTTTATTTTTTGGCAAAAAAACAGACATTTAATATTTTCAAGAACACACCATAACCTCATTGGCCAGAAGACCTACAGTAGGGGCTTATCAGAAAGATCCATTCAAAAAGCTGGTGATCTTTTACATAAAGTTTTTTGCATGCAATTTCCGTTTGCATAATAAAGTTTGCATTTTCATTTATACTTGTGCTTCCCAGGAATGTGCCCAAATCACACCTGCACATATTTGATGTTGAGATTTATAACAGTGTAATGGCAATGACCAGGCTGCTACGATGCATGCTCGTGTTGTTTTGTGTTATGTGACATCTGCAATATATGTCCATTTCTTTTCACTTAATTTGTTCAAATCTTGCAGTAAAATGAGTTTGCAGTATTTTAATGTAGATATAATGAACTAAAAGCCTGTGCCTTTAGTGTTAGAGCTACCCAGTCATGTTTGCACTAAATTGCTTCTTTTTAACAGTCCATTTGCATTGACCAAACCAAAGGCAATTTCCATGACATTTACACACGTATCCCAAAGAGTCATTCGCCTATATGCATAAAACTGTGAAACATTCAAATGAATACACATTTGTGGGGATGAATGAAAATGTGTATCTAAGTTGTGTAAAGTTGGGCTGTGTGTTTGGCATCCACCGTTCTGTTAAAGGTGAATTACGTGTCACTTCTGAACTGTCTCTGTTCCATCTAGATTATTCCAAGAGAGTCTACCAAGGCGTCCGGGTCAAGCACACGGTGAAAGACCTGCTGGCTGAGAAGCGTTCCCGACAGACAAATGTCCCGAGATACAGCGTGAGCACACTCTACACTAAAACCCCATTCTGCTTTTGTTGTCCTTTTTGCCGTCCCGTCTCTCCCCACATCGCCCCGCGGCAGTTGACATTCAGTTGGAGCCACAATTAAGGTGGTCTGTTTTTTTTATGTGCACTAACAATCCGTGGTCCATCCGTTGACCACCTGTGCCTCCCGCTGAACGTTTAGCTCTGTCTGCACTCCTAAAATCCTTGAGCCTCGAGCAAAGCCGATCTGCAAATAGCTGAGCACGGTGTGTAGAGAAAAGACACAAAGCGTGGACTCCCGTCCCTAACCTCACAAAAGAACACTGACACAATGCTGGTAATGGTGATGGTCATGATCTCCAAAACTCCCTGATATGTGTGTGTGTGTGTGTGTGTGTGTGTGTGTGTGTGTGTGTGTGTGTGTGTGTTGCGGGGCGAGGGTGTG
>CABFOP010081917.1:0-11554 GCA_900683385.1 Anoplogaster cornuta
ACTTTGAATGACGATTCCAAAAAAACGAGGAAATACTTGATGAATGGAAGTCAATAGGAGGCCAAGTTTAACAACAGCAAAACTATATCAAAAACATAGCACATGTGTTTGAACTGGGTTAATGCGCAATGCATGCGCTCACCCAGGTGCGCAACCCGTACATGCGTGAGACTGTGAATCTGGAAATGTTTTGTCTATTGTGCACACAACTGGATACAGGACACTTGGATTATACTGGAAGAGTTGTGTGAGAGTTTATAAACAGATTTTTTGATCAGCAGATCGTTCTGCTGCTGTTAAACTTGGCCTCCTATTAACTTCCATTCATCAAGTATTTCCTTGTTTTTTGGAATCGTCATTAAACGTGTGGAATGTGAGATGAACAACAATTCTCTGGGAATTCAAGGCATCACGGGACCAGTAAGTGATAGAAAATTATTCATTTTGTGGGTGAAATATATAGACTATCACCAGGGTCACTGATGGTGTTGAACAGACTGATGGCCACCGGCACAAAGGAACACCTAAGGCGCTCCGTCCTGCAGCGTGGGAGGATGAGCCTGGTGCTCCTCATCAGCTTCAGCTACCACCCAATTAAGAGGAAGAGTAAAGGAGATATAGTAAAACCTCATTGTGGTTCAATGTGCTTGGCTGTATAGTTGGAGGCTGCATTATCTGTAATTGCTCTTTATTTTCTGCATGTGGTTAATTAGTCAATTTGATGGATTAAGAGCTGAACAAAATGAAAGTCCAAAAGCTATCATTGGTATTAATAAGTTAAGCACAAATTAAGCTTGACAAATTGGACATCACAGAACATTCACTGAACAAAACTGGTTTTGTTCTCTTTTTAAGTAAAAGTCTGTGAATTCCTACATCAAGCAGATTTTAGAAATTCAGCATCCCAGCAGGTGCTGTTGTCATATTAAATACAAAAGGTTTATTAAAGTGGTTTGTAAATAAAGGCACTGCCTTGGATTCAACTGAATTCTCACAAAATAATTTGAGGATCACTTCTCAGTTTTGGTGTTTGATCTGAGAAAACGTTGGCAAATTTCAGTATTAACTGCCAAGTACGCTGCCTACAGTCAGCTTACTATTTCTTTTATTACTCATCATTGCGGTCTTGTCCCATGGGTTCAATCTTTTTTCCATCCAATTTGTGGAATACATAAAAACAAAGGTCTTTCAAAAATCATGGATTTGTTGTTTATATAGTGACTGAAGGTAATATTTCATATTTATGAGACTCAGAAAACAAACAATAAAGTATACAAGACCAATGTTGAATGTGACTGGGATAGTTAAGTTTCAAACACTATAATTTACACATTTTGAACCCAGGAGCGAATCTGTTTAGTGCCAGTATTACACTTTAATATAGCTCTGCCCATGCTACTTGTCCATAAAGCTAAATCCAGAGGAGCTCCTTGTGCTGCCAGGACCACTTATAACAACCCTGCCTCATGTGAAGCTCCTCCTCCTCCTCCTCGCTACCCTCTACCCTTGAGCCAATGCAAATTACAGTAACAGCTTGGACGTGAGAATAATCTCAAGTGTGTGTGAGTTGGGTTCCACAGCGAGGCATGCAGGCAGATGGAAGCAGAGACTCCTGCCAGGCCTTGGGAGCGCCCACTCTTTCCTTAGTATGCTAGACAATGGAGGAGCGGTGGCTCATACCCAGCTTCTCGTCTGCCGCTATCAAGAGGCATGCTCCCATACCCTATACCCAAGAAATGGCATGAAAGGAGAGGGCTCCTATCATGGCCTTGTTTATTCCAGTGCACAGATGGACACTGATACTGCCCACATTATATACTGAGCTACACACTGAGCAGAGCACCAAACTACTGATGAGCTGTTCAAACTTTTACAATTGCAACGAGAGAGGAGGAAGGGAAGTAGGTATATTTCTGAGCAGGTTGCAGAAACAGCATCTCTGTTGGCATAAAGAGCATATCTGAATTTAATGCCCAATTGAGTGCTTATCACCTTAATCTAATAGACAGGCTGTGATTCTCTTAAAATACCTAATAAAAGCAGGAAGCAAAGCACTGGTTAAATCCCTGCCACTTCCAATACTGTACGTATGTGTTTAAAGATACATCATTCATACACTATTTATATTATACACCACTGTGCATCATTAAGTTGAAGCTAGGGCCAGTAACAGTTCAGATATGGTGTAGTAGGGGTCTGGGTCGTCTGAAGGGGAGCCATTTAATTTCAGTATTCAAATCCCCATACCCAAGGATGGTTCTGTCTGCATTAGGGAACTTGTATCTACTGTCTCTAGGGTCAGTCAACTACTGTCTCCCATATCCAGGAACAAGACAGAGGAGTTTGTCCTGCTTTGTAATTTTGCGATGCCCTAAAGATTTGTGGATCAAATAGATAGAGGATGAAATTGTAAATAACAGAACAGAGTCGGATGATTTTCTGAGGCTAAGGGTACCTTTTTACTAGCGGCACGGATGAAAGTTCTTTTGACTGCAAAGCTGAGACACTCCACTGTATGGATTACCCAATTCAATGTCAATGTCAAGCTGCTCCAGGCTGTACATCGGCATGACAACACAGATAAAAGGTTCTCTGGTTTCTCTTGGTCCTCTACTTTCTAGCTTTGGGGGGAAAAAGTTGCTCATGCTCACACATACTGATCGGATCATTCTTGGCCATAGAAATAACATAAACAAATTGTTGAATTCAATGGTGTTCCCTTTAAGTGATGAAGCTACTTATGCAATGAGATGGCATCTATATGTATCTACACTTTTAATTGTATACTGGTGGAATATGAGGAAGCATCAGTGTTGGAATTTCAAGGCTCCCAAAATTCTATGATGCTGATATTTACCTCGACTACCATGCATCAGTCGTATGTTTCTCAAAGGAGCTGAACCCGCCCCCAGCAGTATACATAACAACAAACCGTACGAAAGTATGAAGAAATCGATGGACGGTGAGTCAGCTGAGGCTGTTTAAGTGATTCAGTCTTCAATGTGTTTGCCAACCTTGAGTGCGTCTGTACTAACAAAGAGATATTGAGCATTTGTGACTGTGAGAGAGCGAAAACACCATGACGCTGAACACAACTCCCCTGGAGCGACGTATTGTGTCTGACTTGAGCATGTGTGTATGCGTGTATAACCATATTTTCATAAAGAGCTACTGTTTAAGATTAGTTTACGCAATTTCAAATTCATGAAATCCTTCAGAGTCAGATAGATGATTGAATTTGCTTAATTCTGTGGATGATTTGCGCTCCAACAGCGATTGAGCCCTGAGATAGGGGCTTGGCATGGCAACATGTAAACAAGAGGACCCTGGGCTGCTATTCTCCACTGCTTCTCACTGCCTCCGATACTTGGTATTCCAGGAAAGACAGTGAGCAACTTGGATTACTTTGACAAGAGAAGCAGACCACAGAACATGAGATAGGGGAGGAGAGCAGTATGCGCTACGCTGTCACTAGCATTTTGAACACTTGCGGGGTAGTAACTTGACCTCCTCCCTTTCCCCTTGATTCTCGATAGTGCAGTTAATACTTCATATTTACTAACTAGTTATAGAAAATTGTTTACTCTGTTTTATGGCCATAGATGTGTGTGCATATATATGATGTGGTGGGGAATCCTGCTGTTGTGCACCTAATAGCCTTTAAAAATGACAGCGTAGATTAAATTGCGCTGAAAAGACCAGCTGGGCAAAGATGGTAAAAGAATACAAATGAACCCAAATATGCTCCACATTCACAACATAAATTGATTTTATTTGACAGGGAATGGTGAATTAAGATTCCTTTGAAAGGATTAATTAAAATGTGGGCATTATTGTATTTTCAAGACAGAAACAGATCAGAATGTCCCACAGTGCAACAAATATGCAGATTTATGCAGGATGCATGACTATTGTAGACGCTGCTTGTTAGGCATACGATGGAGGGGAGGGGGAACACTGGAGGCAACAGCAGGTTAGGCTCAATTCAGTAACACAAGCTGGCTAATTAGCATTGCCCTGCCATTCCCTTTGAACCGGAGCAGGACAAGTGGGAACCATCATATTTCTTTGTTCTCAGCACTGTGTGATTCCCCTCTGACCGCAGAAACCACAGGGATTCATGACCACAGAGGGTCAAAGGCAGGCAGAGTAATCTACATTCCCCCCAAGGGAGTCATCCAGACCTTTTCCTAAAACTATGCCCTCAGCAAAGCGCAGTTACTGGCAACACACTGGATCAGATGCTGTATAGTGCCTAGATATAGTGCAGTGACATTCTCAGGATGCAAGCCTCATCCAAGCACAGCAGACAGATGTTAAGGGGATACAGGTAGTACCTACTGCACGTCAGATGCACAGTTATTCTCGACTGATTGCTCTCTGAAGACAGTGCAGATAATTAACTCCACCCTCTCACACAGTGTTTAAATTAATTGCCTCATATTGTATATTGTATGATTGAAACACGAAATTGCTGTTACATATCACTGCAGTATTTGAGCTGTGTGTGTTACACGTCACTGAGTACTCTATGGCCCATTTCACATCAATTACAGATGCAGTCAATTTTCAGCTGGGAGTATTGATTGAATCTGTCTGTATCTGTAGTTTCACTAGTGTCTTGTGTGTGATAAATACCCAGCTTCTTCCAAACTGGAAAATACAATCAGAGTTCAATCTGCCAATGCACCAATGTCAACTCAACAGCTTCAGCATAGTTAAGAGCTGCCCTAGATAAGGTGCAGATGCTACTGCTCGAGTCAATATGCAGTGACTTGGAAAACATGGTGAGGGGGAGTTGCAAAGCACACTCACCAGAAATCAAGCCCTGGTCTCCATCACAGCTATCACATCAGCATCCTGTTCAGCATCTGGCAGGGCAACTCCCACTGACATCAGAGGAAAACACCACCTAGAGGCCTGGAGACACATGTTCAACCCTTTTGTTAGAATTAGGACACCGAGGGTAGCTAACTTATTTGACTTACCTAACCAACCAGAAGGGCTTTTTTAAAATAAAGTTTGACGTTTGTGATCTACCCCAAGACAGTATTCTAGTAATTGGGAGGGGGGGGTAACATTCCTCAACACACAGCAGAAGCACACATTCATACATACATAATCTCATTGACTGAGCCTGCTACATGGCAGCTTTGGATGAGATATGAACGCTGATCTGATTACGGAACAACAGGAAAGAAACATAAGCAGCAGGAGAAGACACTGGAGAAAACCAGAGTTGGAGATACCATGAGAAGGAATGTGTGTCCTGTCATTAATATTTCACTGCATCATTGTTGCAAAAGAAGAACAAAGTGTAACGGGGGGGCATTATGAAAAATTAATCATATTTTGACACAGCTTTGGAATTCATCCGCGTGAAACTAAATACAAATCTTCCACTCGTGATGAAATTTTGTGTCTGGAAACGCAGGGTGATTTATGCTTCCACATTATGACCACATATTTCCGCAGATTATCACCATTATAATACATGTATCTGGACTTAATGAAGATGCACACTGTGGATGCTCTTTTTTGTAAATTCACACTCACTTAAGAGACTATTTTTACTTTTTCTTTCTCAAACCGGAGAGCGGCGGCTGCCAAGGTCACAAGCCTTCGGTTTCTCGCTTGTCCTAAAAATTCAAAACAAGCTACGTTGGCATGTCACAGCTCTGGCAGCAGGAAGGCAGCGCACAAAGAGAGATTACCATATCGCTCTCATTTGTCTGCACAGAGCCTTCATGCATCAAAACAGAATTTTCCACTCAGGTTCTCCCAGTACTACATCAATTTGTATTCAGAGAAGGACTTCAGGGTTGTCACCTTCAGCTATTCATCCAGCCAATGAAGTATTTATGACGCAAGCTTTTTCTTTTTGATGTGTCACTCCTATCCTCTTCAATGCAACTCCAGATAGACACGTGGATGCCATGTTAGTTTAAGGAATGCACACAGACTCTCATTTCAGTCTATCGTACCATACAGTACATATTAGCTGTTCTAACTGTGTGCAGGGCAGTCTCCAACAGCCAAGGCAGCCTGTAATGTTTGACACTGAGCAACCACTGATGTCCTTCAATTGTCCACAATGGCTTAACAACTGTTTTTCTCCAAGCATCAAATCATCACCTGGCCCAGTGTGATAAGTCCAGCAGGGTCAGCTCAGGACGAGCCCGTCTCACTTAATCTCCAACATAGCTTTCCCCTCACTGTATCAAACACTCCACTTCCCTGTTCCATTTTCCACTCGCGGCCACAATATTTTTACCTCTTTGTGAAAAGAGGAAAAACATATTCAGTGCTGGGCAACTTTGGCCAAAGGACACTGTCAAGTGATTATCCATCACTGTAAATCCTTCATATCTGTGCGAGGGAAAGACAGTTGTTATGGTGACAGCCATCCTCCCGTGCTGCCAGCCTAGATACTAGAATGCTCCGGTGTGACAACCGGGGGGCTGTGACTTCTCTTTTTACCTCACAACCGTCTGTCAGTCCCAGAGGGAAGACTTGATAAGGGTGGCAGGAAAATAGTGAGGCTAGAAGAATGATTAAGAACATTCTTTCTGTCTCTGTCTAGTTTGGCATATGGAAAAACAAATGTATATTTATCTAGATTTTTGTACTGTATATTGTATATTTGTATATTTTTCAGACAATTTTTTTTAACTTGCTTGTAAATAGTCATAGATGTACCTACAATTTAGATTATTTTTTTGGCTTACTCAATAAATACATTATCTGACAAAATCTAGCCAGTTTCGATCCCGGTCAAAACAAAAGTGTACAATAAGAGTGTCAGTTTTTCCCCCCACTGAGATATCTGCTCTACTAAAGCAGCAATGGAAATCTCTGCAGACCCCTTCAGGCATCTCATTACATCAGAGCCTACTGAGACAAAAGCAAGTGCTGGTGCTCAAATCAATTATAGATCTTAGTGAAAATCAATTATAGATCTTAGTGAATGCATTCGTACTGGAGATAGTCAACATTCTCTGTGTCTACTGACAGAGCAACAGCAGCCCCCAAGCTTACCATCAGGTAAGCCCATCGCATTTAATAGGCCACAGCAATATGGGAAATCATTTTCACACAGTCAAGCACACAGATATTAATCACAGACTTTAATTATTTTTCAATTACCTGACTAGATTAAAGCTTTTGGTTAGAATGTAATATTTCAGCAGGTACCCCCTTTTCCAAACTGCACTGATGACTAAGACTGAAATTAAAACAAGCAGCAAAGCAGCCCCAGCTGTAACATGCTTATGAAGGGGCATTCTCAAAGTCATCATGACTCAGCAGTGGATAGACAGAGCCATTTGTTCAGGAAAGTGTGAGCCTGTTCAGAGGTGTAGAGTGGCCCGATAGCTGTCATCATCTTGAGGTCAGACTCTTCTTCAGCATATCAACGCAGACGTATTCCAACAGAGTATTACTCAGGGCTTTACAGTAATTCACTGTTTATGTCAGCACTTTGATTAATGACTTGATTTGTACATGAGATCACATACTATATATGGCAAGGTATCAATCACGATATGTACTCCTGGATTTTCAGCAGCAGTGTAATTACATTACTAACTAATAGGGAACAGTAATGCCCCGAATCCATAGGCATATTGAAAAGATGTCACTAAATTTAGACCTGTTCAAACACATCAGATATATCACTCCCATTTGCTGTTACACAAAATGGTTGGAGTCGGTTAGGGACACAAACAACCCCAAAACTGAGGTGATTATTTCGGACAAGCAGCCATTTTTGTTGTAGCAGTTTCCACTAATCTAAAACACCATCAGTCTCTAATGAACGCCACTATCCCACTGGCGTGACTCTAACCTAGCTGCGCTCTTTTATTTGCAATTAGAGAAGAGAAAATTGCTTGTAGGAGCAGTTTGATTGAATAATTAGCTTTTTATTACCTTCTACAATCGTTTGGCATTAGAGGTCACGTCAAAGATGAACCGTGTGTGTGTGTCTGTGTGTGTGTGCGCGCACGCTAGTCAATCAATACTCATGAATGCTGGTGCTGGAGGGCAAGGTCACGAGGAGAGGGCCTGGAACTAAAGGAGTAGGTAGTAGTTCAATGACAATTAAGGCTGTTTTTAGTCATTAGACTCCAGCAGACTCAGACGGTTGATCTCATGTCAATGTGGTAGATGAAGTATCACTTGTAGTTTCAATGCGACTTCATCCAATCACACCAAGATGCATTAAGTGACTAAGTGATTAAGTGGATTTTACTCATATTACCATCAAATCCTCAAAACCAGATATGGAAGTGGCCAGGCTCACCTTGTGATTGGAACTCTACATAGACTGGATGCAGGATGGAGAGGCAGCCTGGGAAAACGTTTATTTTTTATTTTTTTAAATACAGTCACATGAGATACATACTGTAACAGGCCAAGTATGGACATATTACAGCGATGTGATTTCATACAATCTGATCTTTAGCATTAGAGCATCATTAAATCATGTTGAAATGATGAGTGTAATCATAGCCTAAGCATTGTTTTGCGCTGTGAAATGAAGATTCTCTCAGATGATTTGGCTCCAGTTCCATTAAAATACTTCAGGGAAGGACTGGGGCGTGTTAGAGATATTATCAGACAAATCTTGTAAAGCTCTCGTAGCAGGTCATAGATCATAAACATTAAACATCTTAATGTGGTAAAAGCAACTGGCAAGTGATCATTAAATACAAGATCGCAGTGACCTGATATAAGATCAAGTTATTTTTTATACTCTGAGATAAGTGACATATCATCAATAACTGAGAATAATGATTTCATTTTTATTTACTCCTTTGTGAGGCAAATCTAGAAGTGTGTTTTGAAAAGTGATGCTGGTTCAGACTTTAATTAGTTCCATGTCATATTTGAAAGGGGCCCCTGTTGATTTCTCAGTGTTTTTGGCTCAGGACTTGGCAGCTAATCACATAGATATACAGTTTATTTATTTCTCCAGTTTCCTCTATGTTATGGATAACTTTCACTTTTGCAAACTCCCTGTTTTCATGATAAATGCTCTCAACATTTTAAATCAAAATCAAGCTATATTGTTCATGTGAAAACACATTTCTTGAGAGGATTATACTTCACATTTCTCTAATTCCCAGAAGATGGCTCTACAATGTGCTTATACCGATTATGTGTGTACTCTTTCCACGGGCTGGTCTGTAAATCTTCAGGGCACATTGTGTACAGGTTTTGGCACCACAGTCCGACTGCAGGGTGCAGTATATATCTGGAGATTTCCTCAGAGATGTTCATGCCATATCAAATAAAATGAAAAACCATGAAGCCTGAAGTAAGTTTACACTATATTTCTTTTAGAATGAGCAGAGCATCTCAGTGAGGACACGAGTTACACATGAATGTCATATATTGAATGCATTCAGTTGTTCTCAGTAAAGGTGTCCTATTGCTCAATTTACGAATATTATAACTTATGATGATAATTCATCAGGTCCATTTTTTCCTGCTGTTAGGTACACAAATGTGGTGCTTGGGTTAATATTCATATCACATTTATGAATAATGAAAACAAGAATAATATGAATTTAGACCCTCTCCGGTTAAAAGCATTGAGAAGTGGTATTGCTGTCTGCACGTGTCTTGTTTCATTAGCACGGATTGCTATTTTAGTAATTCTGACAGTTTTCATCATTTTGTGCAGCCATAATAAAACAGGACAGTTGTGGTATACTAAATTAAGGTTTTACAACTACCTCACTTGCCCCATTGAGCTTTAACTTGAGGATGCAAATCTGCTCCATGAAAACCAAGTGATTTCATGGTTCACTGACTCCTACATAAGCATATGGTGTACAGTCTCTATCTCTAGGAAAATTTATTTGTTACAGGGGAGGGGGCACACACATGAATCATACATTATTCTGCAACTGCTCTTTTTTTTATTATCATTCAGTCATATTTAGTGTACTGTAAGTATAGTGTGAGTAGGTTTCGTTGCACCGCTGCAGTATCGTGAGATAATCTTTAAAAAATCGAAGGAATTCAAATTACTTTTTCACACTGCTATATTGTACCATCAGTATTTATGCGGAAAAGACATGGTCCTAATCTCCATGCATGGAGATTACAAGGGCTTAGCACGACACATATTAGCATATCCTGTTACATACAAGCCTTTAAGCAGGTTTATAAGAGAGTAATGGAAACGCCTTTAGCGGGTTGAAATTTTGTTCAATTAATTTAATACTTGAAAAATTAAGCAATAAAGTATTGACACCTTTCCTGCGTAATCCCTTTACAGCGATCAATGAAACGAGGAATTCTGTGTCCACAGATTAGGTGGCTGAGAAGAGAAAAATACTTTTAGTATTTTTATTATCTTCCTCACTCCAGTAAAGCGGGAATACAAAACCATTTTACTGTGCCCTAATTTGCTAAATGAATGTGACAACTTGTCTGTAAACAAGGGCTGGGACTAACTATGAATCATACTGGCCAGCCAGAAAATTTTCCTTATTTCCATCTGTAAATAATGTCAGACTTGTGCCCATGCTCTGCCAGAGCTGTCACTTTGACAGGATGTGAAGGTGGTGGTGTACACAGTCACCAATAACACAGGTTAAAAGTGTTTCTCCTTTCCTACCCTCATGAAAACATTAAACTTCACTCTTAGGGCTGATAATATTTATGACTTTTGTAATTTACGTTCCATTCTTGAAATTGGATGGATGAAGAGACTAAACAGAAGAGAGATGAGCTCTGATCTGACCATTCCCAGTATGTCAAACAAGGAATACAAGGAGCTTATCTGATTTCCAAAGATCAGCTTGCTCTCCTCCCACACACTCACATTGGTGCAGGATCACAGACCTTCACTCCTTGTTTCATTTGTCTTGATGAAATAGATTTTGGCAGCATTTTAAGAATAAAATGTGTATGCGCTTATCTGTCCAGTAATGCACAAAACTTGGCATGAAAACCTTCAGAGCAGAAATAAATTAAAGGGCCCCATAACCGCATGTCTTGGGTTGTGTAGAAACTGCTCCTAACAACAAATACTGAGCTCTAGCACCCGTAAAAACATCAACTATTCATCACATTGGAAACTATGCACTTAAAAGTGACATACCCATAATACCGCTCTGCCCAGTGTGGTCTTGAACTGTAACAATCAAAGGCTGCTTTCCAGATGCACTGCATCGAGTGTAATTGAGGGGACAACTTTCACACACTTCACAATAATCATAAATTCCATTTCACCCCATGACTCAGCAAGTTTTCCTGAGTAAAATATAGTTTTTGGCTGAATCATAGTAACCAGACTAGGTCCCCTAGTATAGGGCTTGGCCCCAGACTAGGTCCCCTAGTATAGGGCTTGGCCCCAGCATACATGTCAGAATTTATGCGATGTCCAAAGATCGTGGATCCGCGACTGTAGATCCGCGACTGTAGATCCGCGACCAGGAAGCGCTGACAACGTAAATGTAGATTCACAAACAGGCATTATTTTGTTTGACCGACTAATTACGTTGTCACCATCAAATCGGTTGTGACCAATTTAACTCTC